>VZTV01035865.1:0-22686 GCA_013400875.1 Anhinga rufa
GGGTGGAATGGTGAAGCAGGGTGTGGGGTCGGATGCAGGTCCTGAAATAGATGCCATTGAGGTAGAGACAAGTATCAGGTGAAGACCTGCTTCAGTGCAGGTCTGTACAGCTCAGAGATTTTATAATCTGTACAACTCTCTGCAGTTGTCAGCAGAGGTATGACCATAGCGACAGTGCAGGAAAAAGGGTTCAGATGTGGAAGCTTCAGTACTTTGTAAGACATCCAACTGAAGAAAAAATAATTTTAATCAAAGCAACAAAAGCCACATTTGTAATTTAGTTCAACTGTCCCTAACACTTCATTACTATATTCCAGACATTCCAGAAATTTCACATTTTTAGGGTCTTTTCTGTCAGTGAAGCTTTCTCAGTACTGTCTGAAGTGAATACTTTTGATGTTCTAAGCAGCAAATATTGGTTTCATTTCAAGAATTAAAGAAAAGCAGTTGTTTGGATGGGAGATGAAATAATAAAAAAGGAATGAACATGATCCTTGAGTTCCACTACTTTCTATAAAACAGCTGTTACTGTTCTCTTCTCATAAAGACTACTCAGTAGCTTAAAAATTAGGAAAATAAGTCCTCTGTTTATTAAGCTCGTAACAGCTGCATTAGCCTTGACACAATAATATCCTGGGATGTCTCACTGGAAGGCACCCAGCAGCAGGAATGAAAAAATGCTGTGGCCAAGTCCTTCTGTTACCTTAAGTAGACTGTGCCTCTGACAGAGAATTTTAAAATTAAATGTTCTGTGTCATTTGGCTTACCCCAGGTCAAGGAGTGTTTGTTTGTAACTTCGGCCAAGTAGTTTGGAATACCATAGCTTGGCCCTGAATTGGATTTTTCTTACATAGAGAAAGATGACTTTTCTCCAGGAAAACAACTTCTGTGCACACTCATAGAGCTTCAGGTGCTGAAGAGAAAGAATCAATATCCTTGAAACAGGTGTCTGGCATCAGTGGTTGTTAGGAAAATGGGATTTTCAGTGGCCACATAAACTCTCTAGGCTCTAGGATTATTTTGACTCTTGTTTTTCCCCCAGTAGACAAGAAACTGTGATTGAAGAGGGAGGAGATACTGAGTGTCTTATAAGGATTACTCAGGACTGAACAGCAGCAAGAACTAGCCATTACCCAGGTTAAGTTGCACCCTAAGGTGAATGGAATATTGCTCAAGGATTAGTAGCACTTCTGGAAAGGTACTAAGTAGAAGTAACTCCTACCCAGAACTGGGTGTCATACCTTAAGTCTAGCAATACAAATATATACATATTTTACAATGCTTTGATATTGCATTAAAAATAATTATGGAAAATATAATTGATACTAATCCATTTGAGGCTCAAAGTATACATCATTCTTCAAGCAGGACTTTGATTTTGTAATTATCATTTTGGGCTACTATTGTCCAGGATTTAATGGCATCCAGGTGACCATACATACTCACTGTCTTAAAGGCAACACCATTTAAACAGTCTCCAAAAAAAGGATTTACGGATCCTTACTGGGAACCTAGTAAGATCATATTTGAATGCAAACTTCTTAGAAGAGAATAAACCCCCAGGAGTCAGGGAGTAACCTAATTGCCCTCCTGTTACCATGCAGAGAGTAGAAGTTTGAATCTCAGTTTTCGGCTCTTTGAGTTGAAAGATCAACTCTTCATTATTCTGCAGTTAGGATTCTCCTATTGACACCAGCAGGATGAAGTCTGGGCCAAAATCTTTCAGAACTCTTAACATCATTAGCACTATCCTTTTGGATATTTTAGGAGCCAAAGATGGGAATGGTCTCATCGCTGAAGAAGCCTGACCAGGAATTGTGGCTGTATGATATAACATAGAGAAACAGGGCAGTATTGTGTGTATCTCTATTTTTTTTTTGGAGATGGGACTCATGTGAATGAGCAATTCGCTCTGTTCGGCCCCATCCAGGAGATCAGTGCCACTGGGAACACTGGGAAGTGTGGTCAGAGGGAGGTGTCACTGAGATTGAGCCTGCGTAGCAGAGTTAAGCTCAAATAGCAACACGATGTTCATTAGTATGGTAAAGAATGTGTTATGCATGTATGGAAAGTCAGATTAGATAAATGAGAGGGTCTATTAGTAAGCTGACTGCTGTCACATAAAGGACTTTTGGGGAGAAAGAGATATGTTCACATGAGACCAGGAAAACTTCAGCTTAGCAGAACAGAAATATTAGCGCTTAGGTTCTTGCGACAAAACCTATTTGGACAGAATGGGGAAGGACAGAACAGGAACTTGGATGAATGTGGAGAAAATGTGATAGGAGATACAGGCATGAATATCTGATAGGTGCCAGGAGACACTTGAGTGGATACAGTTGGTGCCTCAGGGGATTCCAGTGCTGTCATTTTAGCAATTTCAACTTCTAGACTAGAAAATCATGGTAGTAACACTAAGGAAAGACACTTACCCTTGGATGCCAAGTCAAATTGTTGCTATATACCTTTCTGGATGAAAAAGAGCAAGAAAAAGCTATTTTGGGCCAAGTAAGTGGAAAGGAATCAAGCTAACAAATAAGTTATATACAAATTATATACACTGTAGTTATGCAGAGATGCTGGAATTGCTAGGCCAGACTAGGTTAATGGTCACTCCATCTCCTGCTTCCTGTTTCCTTTGTGTTTCCTGCAAGTGTTTCAGAGGAAGTTGTAAACTTCACCAATGTATCTAATTTTCTAATAATGCAATGCAGAGGGAAATTCTCTTACCCCAGTTGATTATCAGAATGCCCTATGTCGATATCTTATCTTATGCCCATATACCTATCTTATACCCAACATAAGAATTGACAGTCCTGGTGTTTTACTCTATACATAAAGAGATAATTATTTGTGAACAACTAGTGCTTTATTTTTCTGACTAAATCTTCTGTGGTTTCCAAATGAAGATTTGATAACATCAAGCAGCCAGGCATCCCAAAGCCTAAATGTTGCACAAAGTGGGATTTCCTGTTTGAGTCCCTCTTGGGGTATTAAAAAGCCCTGCATAATTCATCATTTTACATGATCAATTTACACAGTCACAGGTCTTCTTGCCTTTCTTCTTTCTAAAGTTTACACCATCATCCTCTTTTTATTGTTTCTCTATATGGAGATTATGATAAAATCAATCACTAATCGCTGTTCTTGGTATCTTTTTTTTTTCCCCTGAAAATTCTTCGGGTCTGCTGTAGGCTTTCTTTTTTCTTTTTTTTTTTTCTTTTTTTTTCTTTGGATGAGATGGTATTTAATGACATTAGGATGTTTCAGCATTACTCTCTATCCTTTTCAAATAAATTCATGGGCCTCTACTTGATTATTTTGTCAAAAGCTGTTCACAATGATTGCTTAAATTATTGGCCTTTTTCAAGTCGCAGCTAACTCAGAATGTACAGTGATCATATGCATTTTAAACCATCCTTTCTAGTGCAAAGTATTCAACTGGTTGCAACTAAATAAAGTAAATGAACATATTGGAAGTGGGGTGTGAACCTTTTTTCTACAGACTGAAAGGATGCATAGCTGTAGTTTAAACCATTTGAAGAAGCAAGGCATCAATTCTAAACCTCAGTCCAGCCAACAAAAAGGGATAGAAAAGCAGCTGGATCTTCACATGCTGGCTCCAGCCACCACAGAACCTCTCAGAACTTCTGTGCCATCCAAATCCCTGTAGGTTATGAGTTCAGGGACACACCTAGAGCAAGATGCTGGAACTCTATACCTTGTGGACAGCCTCTTGTGTCATACTTAAGTAGCCTCATGTTCAAGTAACCTTATGGAGCCGAACTAGCTCTACCTGCCTCAGGATCAGGGAAACACACGTTGCTTCTTGCAGCAGTGCCCAGTGGATATTGAGGAAAAAGCTCAAATTTAAGTAACATAAGCAAGACTGAAATGCTAGTATTAACGCCAACTTACTATATGGTTACAGGTCTGTAACTGCAAATGTCTATTCCTCTTGTCCTAAACTTGCCTACAAGAGCACATACTGACTATTTTGTTCCCACAAGAAATCATTTGCAGTGTCTGGGTACTAAAAATGTCATGTGTATATGAAGGATACCATACTGATGACTATATGCAAGGGGTATCATAACAATTCAGTCTCATAAAAACGGATACTGTAAGAGGGGAGGGTAAGACAAAAAAAGAAGCAAAAGAAAATTTATTAGTGTCTCAGTGAGAAAGAATAGATGATTTTTTAATCAGGGTTGTATTAAAATATCAACTCAGTAATGAGTAAGCTGAAAGAACAGCAGACTGAAATTCTCAGCAGGCAGATATACAGCAGGATCAAACATCAACAGAGGACATGAATAATTCTGCAGAAATTAGGAAGGATTGGAATATGGAGAACTAGAGAAACAAATAAAGAGGAAAATAAAGAGTAAAGAACCTAAAAAGGAAAGGAAAAGCTCCATTTTGTTCTTAGTTACAGCAATGTCCTTTTAAGTGAAATTAGTCAAACTACTGTGTATTCATATCTGGCTTATTGTGATTCCTGATGAATCTTTTAACTCTTAACCAGTGAAGCAGATAAAGTACAGTGGGATTTTACACTACCCCTTACCAAAGTAAAGCTGATTTGGTATAGCTCAGTAGCTGTGGTGCACATGGCACCATAATGCAACAAAACTTTGGCCAGAAACAGTCATCAGGAAAGAAAGAAAACAAGCATAAAAGCGAGAAACAAAAAGGATCCAGAGATGGCAAGATTTTTATTTTAGAAAGGCTAAGGGGAAAGTACATGGTCCTGACATGCACAGCATTCTTTGCAAGGAGAAGCTATAAATGATGAGAAGGTTCACCCATTCTGAAAATAGAGTAAGAGAGAACAATACCATCAAGTTTCTGGAGGATTTCTTTGCAGTAAGGATATGTGCATCAAATGCACTTGAAACTAAAGAAAATGTAAAATAGCTAGTCTGAGAAGAGTCATAAGATAGGACATAAGCATTAAGCCCATAATCAACCCAAGCAGAAACATAATATGGAACTACATTAAGGTAATAATTTTTACAAAGATGAACAGGGCAGCTTTAAGATGGTGCAAGTGCATGCAAAGCTGCCTTTAGGAATCCTGCTACAAAACAAGATTTATGCCATGACAGGGAAACCCAGTTACTTACTATACAAACCAAGGAAGACACTTGTACCTCCAGCATAGTCCAGTGCATGAATAATACTGAAGAAATAAGTGGATATTGGAGACTTCCAGCTGGTACTGATAGAAGAAGAGAAAGACCTGGGCATATTCGTGCATCACAAGAGGATAATGAGCCAGCAAAATGGTGCATCTGAAAAAAAAGGAAAACATAAATAAATGAGCCTTAGGTAGCCATATCTAACTGAGATAGGAAGGCACTGATGTTACTAATGCAGAAGTGGGCATTCACTGGAAATATCATGACACCTACAGAGCCAGCCACTTTCAAGAAAAATTAATTTAAGGTAGAGCAGCTTTAGAGAAGGAGGGGTGGAAAGAAGGCTTCTTTCACCTAGCAAAAGGTTGAAAGATATGATTGCTGTCTACAAATAGATGTTGGGCAAATACCAGCAGCACTGTTCAAATATAGACAGCATGTCACCAATCAAATGTGTAGAAAACGACTGAACAGGGAGGTTCAGCAACAACTTTCCGATCTGGAAAAAGAACTGCGATCAGTTTATGAACTGGAGTAAACAATATGGGCCTTGATAACTCAAAAGGCTTCTTTCAGTTCCCTGTTCTGTACAAATGCTCTGCAGCAATGGAGTGAATTGTTCGTGGAAGCACCGACACAGGATTGTATGTATAGCTTCTAAAACCAAGAATTGTTTTGTCGTTTAAGAGCAGTTCATCACAACCTCCTTTTTCTCACATATCCCCACTCTCTCCTGTATGTTTATTTGCTGACAGTTCACTGTTTCTCCTGTCTCCTCTGCCAGATATCCTTGCTTGCCTGTATGCCATGCTGCTGGTCCCTGTGGCCTTCGTTCATGTGACATTATTCCTGCTGGAGATACTAGCTCTAACCCAAATACATTTGATGGCTTCCAGATTTGCAAGCACCTTCTCTTTCTCTTCCCCTTTCAGTGGGCAGGCTGTTCTTTACCTGTTTTCACAAATGTTTACTGCCACACCTAAAAAAGCACTGCTGGGAGCCTGATCTATGGCAGTCACTAATGCTCATTTTGGAGGGCCAAATAGGTCTGCCAGTGCTGTGTAAGGAGTGCCTCAAGCAGCTTTGGGAGTGCTCCTGGACATGTTTTATGGCCTGTCGGCACTTAGGCAGGTGCCACCCTTGGCTGCCAACGAGGGAGCACAGGCTGCAGCGCCGGTGGAACTTTCCAAGGGGCGGCTGGGCCTAGCAGTCACTGCGTGCTGGGAGAATGTGGGGGGTGGTCCAGGGCTGCTGTCCAGCTGAGATGCTGCAAGCTCTGCACAGCGCTGGGACAGCAATGAGCAAGGCCCAGAGCTTGGAAGAGGAGCTCTGCCCTTTCTTCCCAGCAGAGATGGGGGGATAGGACCTCCAGGACAATGATAAGATGGTGGCTTAAACAGAAAACCATATTATCACGGTTGCAAATCACCATTGCTGATTGTATCAGCTAATGATCTGCTTCATGATTCCTTGTGCTTCACTGGGGCTTGGAGCTACTTGCAAGGGGAATAGCCTTACACAGGAACTCCCTCCCAAAACAAGTACAGAGAGCAGGCTGTGTGGTTGGACTGGATCAGTGGTTATGCCATTCCTTCTATTAGAATCTTGATTTATGCTCTATGTTTACTCTCAGGTAATCTTTAACCATTTTTTAAACTTTTCCTTTCTCACTGCCCAAGCCACCTCACTCTGTATTTATTCTTTTTTTCACTTCCTATCCTTCCCTCCAAAGGACATGAGGCAGTCATGCCTATGACAAAGTGTGATGTTGGTTGCTCCTGGTCTTTCACACATTACTGCCTGAATGCTTTCTTCTCTGCTGTGTGACCACAGCTGTTCTGCCCCATGCTTTTTGCTTCCACAAGTTGTCTAAGACTTCTGTTTGAAGGACACTGCTAGAAAAGCTTTCCCTCTCCTCCTTGCAGAGGGGAAAAGTCTGGGCAGTTTTGTCTTTACATCCTATTTGCCCATTAGCAGACAGGTGTCCTGGAGGAATCTCTTGACAGACGACTATCAGCAGTTGCGGTGAAACCACACAAGCTACATCTTTACCTGGTGCATTAAATGTACCTGGGACCACTCTCTGGCACTGATACCAGCTGCTACAGAGTGGAATGAAGCCCAGTAATTAACCTTTTCTATTCTCCCAAACAAGATGGCTGCATGCAAGCTGCCCACAAGGCAGTGGCTCTGGGAATGGCCTGTTCTAGCTCCCAAACCATGCCTGGGAATTCTTCTGGACAGCATTAGCAGGCCTGAGCCAAAGATGTGCCAAGGAACATTTCAACAGTTTAATGCTACAGGCAACTGCAGTCCAGAGCCCAGGTTCATTCACTGGCATTATTCAGCCTGCTACTTGCTAGAACTACTGAATACATCTATGAAGGCTGAGCCTGTTTTTTCCTGTACTTTCATACTTACAAGATGCTTACAAAGATGCTGAAAGGCACAGGAAGGTCTCTGTACCAAAGTTCCCCTGGAATCCTTCAGGTGAATGCAGTATTTGTCTAAGCTGTACCTGTGGCTGATCCTATCCTTGCTGCTGCTGAACAGTGGTCCTTATCCTCCTCAGACCATTGCTGAGAGGCTCTCTTAGGTTTAATGCATACTGTGTTTTGGTACAGTAACCCGCACTTGCAAAGATGATGAATGCTGTGTATAATAACTTTTTGCAAACATACATCGTTTTTTGTCTTGGATCCTATCTTCATTCTATCAAAATAATAGTAGGTATATCTTTTTCTAGTTTGTCTTCTCTCAGCATAAATACTGTGGAGGCATATTATACTTAAGACTGCTGCTGTTCAACAGTTGGTAGCAGCTGAAGATTGTCCTCTGTTCTGAGTAAGGGTTTTGTTCAGAGCTTGCATATCCTCACTGCCTTTTAGAGCACAGTACTAGCATGTAGTGCTAAGGTTGAGAACACCTTGTTCTGGAGGACTGAAGCCATGTCTCTGGATGACTCTGCCCTGTGTTCACGGTTTTCTCATTCTTTCTGTCCCAGTTCAGTGCCTGTCCCTTTAAAGAGACATGTTGGTGGCTGGATTTGGTTGAGCTCTAATTCCCTTAGATTTTGATCCTAAATTCTTTCATGTCAAAAGGAACAAGGCTGAACCTCTAGAAAAGGACGTACATGGGACATATGTAAGCATGTTTCTTCTGAACACTCAATTCCTTTTGTCCCAGCAGTTACATGTGGGCACTGGGACTCTTGCTTTTTGATTAACTTACCTGTTTCTTCTGGATCCTTGCTTCATATAAAAAACCCTTGATATCCTGCTGTTTACTCTGTTGAGAATAAAATGCTTATCAAGTAGTTTTAGTATCTATTCTAGTGCATTGTTCCTTTTCATTGGTATTACACTTCACTTGCTTTTCAGCCAATGTCCCATCTAGTAAGAAAAGGCCATGGAGATAAAGGCTCTTTTTAACTACCTGCAGCCAACTCTGGCTAAATACTTGTTCCCAGCAACAATCCGTGCCTAACTTTTTCCTTAGGCCAAGAAGGGGGATTATTTGGAGTTGTTTTTCCATTCTCCTTCTTGTATTATCATCACAAAATGCTCTTTTTAAGGCACTTGGTTTTAACAGAGAGGGAAAACTAACAACTCCTGATTGCTTGCATTGTTTTTTATCAGCTTGTACCCCCTGGTACAAATCAGAATTAAGTCTAGTGGACTGAAGAAGTTGTTCTCTCTTTCCCACACTGGGATAGCAAAATCCTCCTCGCCAGTACACTCTAGGCAGTAACATATTACAGTGTATGCATTTAATCAATTGGCCAGCACCAGCATCCTCTGCCACTACTAAGTTTCATCTCTAAACCCCTTGCCCAGAAGCCACCCAAATCTGTCCTGCTACTCAAGATACCTTCTCCCTTGCTGTATTCATCCCAGAAAATGTGTGTTCTCTCCCTTCTTTCTCTATATAGACTTCCTAATTAAGCTTCACTGTGGATGACCTGTGAAGTAGGTTTACAGAGACACTGGACCTGCTTTACCAAGAAGCCGATCATCCAGTGTCACCTCTTAAACAGAAATATGGTGTTTGGTCAGGAAGTTACTGGAACTAAATAGAGAAGTGTAATTGTAACAGTTAGTGTAATTATAATTGATTAAAGTAAATATTCTCCTGTAAAATAGCTTCCAATAAAAATATGGCATTGCCATGAAGACGTGACGTTATTCACATACATAATACACAATGCATAGAAAAAGTATCGTATTGGATCTCTGTGTTCAGGTGGGCAGATGAGACAAAGAAAATCTAAGAGCCAGAGCAAAGGACTGTTGAAACATTTCCTGATTTCCAGGCTCCTGTCATATATGGCTCACAGTCTGAGTGTTTTCTCCAAGGTGACACAAAAAGTCATCCAGGTCTCCTGAATCCCACTCTAGTGCTTTAGCCACAGGGGTATCCTTCCTTGCACAAGTAAAGATTAGACCCTGGCCTGACCTTGGAGGAAAAACAAACTGTTCCAGTAACCAAAATTATGTCAACACAGATGTTCTGAAAGAAGAAGAGATGGAGTGTGTTTATTTCTGCTCTTGCATCTAACAACTACTGTGTTTGTGGTTCAGCTGAGCAGGAAGTTCTGGGAGGAGCAGACCGAAATGCTGGTTGGCTCCTGCCTGAATTCATTCCCTTTTGGTAATGCTTTAAACTGCTTTATACTACATGAAGGCAGTTCTTACCTGTCCATGGGAACTCTGTGACGGAACTATATTTCACATAAGGCTGGGAATGAAATTTAAACGCTGCCAGGTTGCCACGGAGTGTTGATCCCCATGGCTTTGTAGCTGCTGAGGGAAGGGAGGCAGCTGTGTGATGAGAGATGCAATCAGGGCGTGGAAGGGCATTGGATGGGAAGATGACTTGTATTCAATATACAACTCTGACTTGACCTGAGTTTGCTAGGTTGCTGCCAGAAAGATTTTAGGAGATATGGGGAAGACTGATAATGTAATTTGTTTTCCTACCTTAGAGATTGAGCTCTCCCAGTGAGAGAAAGTGGGAGGTGCCTTGAGGAGGCATGGGGGAAGATGGCATGAACCTATCACAGCTTATTCCTGAAAGGCACTGCAAACCACTTCTGATTATCCACTGCATTATTTCCTTTCTTATGAAGAAGCGGTGCTGGCCAGCATGCAAGGTGGTTGCAAAGTTTCAAGACAGGTTCCTTGGGCTGTACTCAGGCAAGATGTGTAGCCACTGAGTTACTATCAGGATTACTCTATTCTTAGCATCCCAGCATGTGTTCACCCCCCACATACCACTATCTAAATATAGTCCCTACTGAAGGACAGATGCTGCCAAGCTGCATCTGACCCCCTCCTCTCTTGCATTCTGTTCCCGAGAGCTAGGCCGAATTCCCCTGAGACACGTCCAGTATGTCCTTTTGTCTCCCCAGGGCTGTATAAGGAAAATTCTGTTAAAGCTGATCCTATCACTGGCCTTCCCTTCAAAACCTTTTCTTTTTCCTTTCTTCTTCATTTGTTGCCTTCACCCCTTTCCTTTTTTCCCCTCAGCTGCTTCTGTCCTTTCTCTCCGGTCTGATTGAATATGATCAATGAAAGGAAGAGGGCAAAGTGATGAAAGAAAACATGCACATATATGTGCATGTACCTAGGTGCTGCAGGCACCCAAACCTCTGGCAAGAGCACTTTTGTCACAACAGAAGTCCTCCTGAGAGAGCAGTGAGATGGACAATCTTCTGAGTAAATGAGTTTCATTACTTTATTGTTCCAGTTTTCCACAATGATTTGTATTTCCAGTAGTATAAATCAGTAAGGCCCTGAAATTGGGATTCCCTAAACCCAGCTGAAATCTAACCAGGACATTCCTCCCATGTGAGCCAAGGTGTGCCATGGGGGAGTGTGTCTACTGAGGCATGGAGTGGTAAGTGTAACAGGCAGTTAAAGAGGCTCAGAGAATTTGTGGGGTTCCCCCCACAAAAGAAGAGGTCAGTCCTTTTAGTAAGTGCTAGGAGGTTGGACAGTGCAATCCCCTAGGGCCAGGTTTGGGGCTACCACTGACCACTTGTCAGAGTCCCTCAGTGCTGCCTCTCACTCGCCCAGGAAAGCTCTCCAGGGATCTGCTACAGGAAGCACAGAGGATATCTCTTTGAAATGCCGCTTTTCCCATCCTTTCCCATCTCTTCCCATCTCTTCAGAACAGCTGCTGAGAAACACTTTCCAGCCTGTCTGCAGCCTAAGCAGAAGCTCCCTGTTAGTGACGCTTCATGTGGCTCTCTGGGTGCCCAGCAGAGGGCATCTTTTGGACATGGGGAGCAAGCGGCTGCGCCTGAGGGCAGCCTGACCTTCAGGGTGGGCAGTGAGCCTGGCTTTTGGACTGGGCAGCCGCCCTGGCCTGGGCAGCCGCCCTGGCCTGGGGCCTCAAAGGCTCAGTGCTGTCCTTGCTGTGAGCGAGACATGCAGGCTATGGGTGGTCATTAAAGGTCTCCACAGCACCATGCTGGCAGCCATATAAAAACTGGCAGGCTTGTGCTGATCTCTGTCCAGAGGCTCTCCAAGCCTCCAGCACACTGCACTCTGCTGACATGGTTGTGGATTAAGTCCTGTCCTTTCTGTATGACATGCTTTCTACCTTCTCTCCCTGCACAACCCTCTTCTACCTTTAACCCCTTTGCTTTCCTCCCTGGCAAATGGAATGGGGTAGGCGTTTGTCATTAAATTGAGGCTGTGAATAGTTTGTTTCTCTCTGCCCTTGGGAAGCAGATTCATAAACTTCCAGGAAGGGATTTATGAACCTGTGGGAGATTGACAGTCAGGAACATTTACGTGCTATTTTCCAACCCTGTAGGTCTCTCTTCCTGCACTGGAAGAGACCTGGTCCTGTTTTCCCAAGGAGAAATGGAGACAGGGAGAAGTCCCCTCCTGGACTGTAGAGCTAGTTTGCAGCCTCCTGCAACAGCACTGAAGTAACTATAGTTGTTTTAGTACATGGGCCTTCTGCCACTGTGGTAAAATCTGAGCAATGACCAAGCCAGAGCTAGCATCTTTACTACCACAAATGAAATGCATTGCCTGCCCATGTTGCTCAGTCCACGTGGGGCAGCTTGCATCCCATCAGCCTGCTATGATCTAAAGGTGCCTGAAGCAGCAGCCAGCAGTGTTGTGAGCACAGCCTGACCCTCCCTGCCTGGGAATCCCAAACACTTGCTTGCAAAGTCCTACAGTACTGTGGGACCAGATGATCGCAAGAAGCTTACTGGCTCTGTTCTGGGTGGTCACCAGCCCACATCCAGTTGGTTTCAGTAAGCATAGAGGAGTATAATGGGATGCGAGGAACGCTCTGAGCACCTGCTGACAGCCTTTAATCCCCAGTCTGCTCACTCCGTAATTGGCTGAGATACTCAGCAAGTGTGTTCCCATCCAGTGCTGAGCATCAAGCACTTGGTCTTGGAGCGGTAGTTGGCCTTTTACGGAATACGAGAAGAGGACCCTCCTTCTAACCTCTTCAGCTTCCTAACTCTCTGCATCAGCTGCTGTGTCAGTAGGCAGCACTGGGAAAAGTATCTTCTATCTCTTCTTAGTTAACAGTTGCACCTTGAGGAAGTATCAAGAAGCACCATTTATACTGTAACAGCAGAAAAGTGGTTCTTCAGCAGTAGTTCATTACAGACCCACATGTTCTCATTCCAGGCTCCTATTAACAAGGAGGGAGATAAAGCACTAAGATGACAGAGGCTGATGGATGTGGCAGCTGGGATGAGCCAGTCCCTATTTTAAGCATGCAGACAAAATTTGGAGTCAAGCTGGAGAGGCTACAGAGTGATAAAGTACCAGAGAACACACAAACAACTCAGAGCATAGCCCTCCTCTTTCCACCTTCTTCCTGAACACCTCTCAGTCCTGCTGACAGGCTGACCTGGAAGGAGGGCTGCTCTTGCCTGCCCAACACAAGCCAGCAGGGCTGAGCCCTGGGCGTGTGCACACCCCATAGGTGCAGAGGGCCTGGGCCCTGAGACCAGCCAGCCATACCATTGGACCTCCTCAGGGCTCCAGCTCTCTCCTTTCCTGCTCCCCTCCTGCTCCTGCAAAAACAATGACAGGGCAGCAACTCTCTCACATCCACTTCTCTTTCCCCAGGGCTGCCATGGGAGTGAGGGCAAAGTAGCTTGTGAGATTTTATAGCTAAGTCTGGTTGCTCGAGCAGCAAGGCTGTCCTGCTGTGCATCACCTCCTGCAGGGATCTGCTGCAGTTCATTCACTGCACCCTCTGTTAAACAGCTCTGCACCGATTTGTCTCTCACTTAACTGCAAGATCTGAATAAGTATTCTAGAAGCATCTACAAATCCAGCATATTACTACCTTGGGCCTGATTTGCCCTGACCCAGTGTTTTTGCCCAGCTATTCTTTTATGTGCAAAACGAGTGCTTTATGCGTGCCAAGCTGTCCTACAAGACTATCCCATTGGTTGCCTATATGGGAGAGGTCTGTGGTTTTGGGCTGAGCGGTCATTTTGTTTGTTTGCTTCCCCTAACAGAAGGCTAGGCTGGGTTGGGGGTTTCAGTAAGAAGTTTAACTGATGGATGATGGAACAAAAGGGAGAGGCCAGATCTAGGAACTAGCCTGGAACTAGAGACCCAGACTCCGTTCCCAGATACAGCAATGCATATCCTGCACAGCTCCTGTTAAGGCTAAAAGGTTTACTCCCAAGTTTACGCTCATGTAACAGGACACCATATGGCCTGATGCAGATGTCCAGAAATATACCGGCCAAAGCCAATAGAGCAGGAATGCTTGACAGCAGGAAGTGCCTCAGAGCCACCATCTCTTCCTGATGCCAGCTTCCCCAAGGATGGTACCTGCAAGGGCTCTGTGTGATTGCCAGGGATCATACCAAAGAATCACAGTAGGGGCATACAGGACACACAGCCATGTACCATTCCAGGGATAGAGGGAACTCCTGTTCCCTCTCTGAAGCACAGACTCCCTAAGCAACTTAGGAGATAGGGAGCAAGAGAAGAAGAGCCTGTAGGTGCTCTGAGTCTTTCATCTGCACTGATGGACACAAATTGGGTTTGTCATCAGGTCATGCCAATGCTCAGCAGAGTGACTCTTGGAATTAACAGGAATACAGAGACCAAAAGGCACAGCCAGGGCTCATGCAAGAGGACTGGTGCTCCTCCCTGGCAGCACAGTAGTCTTAGGCTTTATTTTATTCTGTCAGGGACAGAAGAATAGAAGGGCCAGCAGGAGAAAAGCAACCTAACTAAATAGTTGCTGTTCTTCCCTTCATCCCAATCCTCTCTCTTCTGCTTTTCCAGATCCGAAAGAGAAGCAAAGCATGCCGTGGAGGCCTGTGGGAAAATGATGTGCTAATATCTATCAACGGGAAGTCATGTGCTGGCCTCTCCCATGCTACTGCCATGAAGATCATTGACTCCTCCAATGGCATGCTGAACATCCGTGTGAAAAGGTAACCTGCTCCCAAGCACTGGTGTTGTGACAGTGTAGGCAGCAGGGCAGCTCCATCCAGTGCAGCAGCTATCCACACCTAGCAGAAAGAAGGCAGGCAGGCAGCCTTTGGTTTCTCCATACTGCGAGGTGTACTAGGAGGACTTCCCCATGGCTAATGTGTCCCTATCCAAAAGTTTTGCACTGTCTGTGTGCTGCTCTCCAGAGTGCCTGGCCCTGGGGCTGAACTGAGGCCCAGACCTCCCTGCCCCTGCCCCTCAGGATGGAGGGAAATGTTTGCAGTGTGAGGACTATGCCACAAAGAATGAGCAATTTAGGCTCCAAGCAAGCAAATCTCATAGGGCATGTCACCTCAACACTCTAGTTCATCCCAGGTAAATAACTGTTCTGTAGAAATGGATTTGACTACACATTGGATAATTGAGCCAAGACAAGATGACCTGAGTATTTACTACAGCAGGCCATTGCAGTCTGATAGGGTGTGAACTGACTTCCACAGAGGTGTGTACCGAGTCCCTTTTTGCAGGAAGAAATACCTCTGGCAAAGTCTCTAGTCCAGCAGAATACTGGAGACCAGGCTCAAATTTAAGCACAAAAATGGTCCCAGTAACGTCCCTGGTTATACCTGTGCTAAAGCTAACCCAGTGCCTCAGTGCATGCTGGATGAGGCCCAAGCTCTAAATGAATCATGTAAATACGAAGGCAGCAAAGCTGTGTGAGGTCCCAGCTAGTCCACGCTACTACCAAAACAGAAGTTACCTTCAGGAAATAAGGCTCTGGTGAAGGGGGCTGGGAGATGTAATTTTTAAAGCTCTGAAAAGACACTGCACTGTGAGCAGTGGGGAGGGAGAGCCATGCTGGTTGCTGGCATCTGTAAAGTGGGGGCAGAAGTGGGTAGTGCTCAGAGCAGGAAAGCCTGAGCATGTAGGATCTTTCCCTTGGCTTCAGGGAAAGCACCGGTGCCTTCTGATGTGTTCACCCCACACCCTAGCTGTGATTAAGTGGGATGAGCGAGCCTTGCACAAAGTGTCTAGAATAGCTCCTGGTCCCTTGCCAAGGCCTTATCTCACCCCATCGGAGCCTATCTGCAGCCAACAGGTGCCCAGGCAAATTCCAATGGGCCAAAACCAGCACCCTTTGAATTAGCAAAGTGACAAAGGCAGGCTTCTCGCAGCCCTCTGGGAGCCAACATTGGATGGTTTGGAAATAACATAACCAGTTGGCTTCATCTTGGGATAGTGGACAACCCATCAAATACTGCTTTCTGATCACGTCTCTATTCCCACTTCATATTTATGTTCCCAGAGAAAACACCAGACAATCTCATTCAGAAAGGAGAG
Source organism: Anhinga rufa (assembly GCA_013400875.1). Taxonomy (NCBI): domain Eukaryota; kingdom Metazoa; phylum Chordata; class Aves; order Suliformes; family Anhingidae; genus Anhinga; species Anhinga rufa. The sequence goes on from VZTV01035865.1 coordinate 15,929, forward strand.
GTAGCTGGATGACTCTGGAGTATGCAAGGTCATATGTATATGTTTTTAAGTGTGGGACGTGTGTGAAGAGAAAAAGAGGGAGGGAGAGAGATTGTGACCTTACTGTGCAGAGAAAGAGAATCTGGCTTACAAGCAGTAATGCTTTTCAGTTATCTGGATGAGTGTTTGAAGAAGAGGAAGGACTGCTCTGTTTTGCTTGGGAAGCTTTGAGTTTGCTCCCCAGTGAGAGTTCATAATAGCAAATATTATTAAAAAATAAACTGTCAGAGAAATTACCCTACCCTTAGCTTCCACAAAGGTTTGCATTTGACCTGAATATAAATTTTTCACAGTTCAGAAATTGGATTGAAGTAATGAATTCCACAGTCTTACAGAGGCAATGCTGTCTGCCTGGCTTCCCGGTATGCATGCTCAGAAGACAAATACTTAGGACTTCTTTATAATTCTAACAAGCCCTGGGGACTCTGGCAATGGAAGGAAGAAGTTCCCTGCCCTATCTGTGTGGTCTGGAGTCAAACTGCTGTTGAAATCCAGACTCACTCTCCTGAAGAGGGAGGGCAGAGCTGGCCCTTTTCCCATCAGCATAGCCAGTTCTCCCTCCCTCTGGCAGTGAGCAGTCGGGCTCACTGCCCCAGTCTACCCTTCCCCTACTCTAGTCATCCTTCCAGCTGACTTACAGGCTAGAAGTTGCTATGTCTAAGCCAAAGGCAAATGCCACCATGGATTGTGCTGGCTTGCATGACTGCAGTACAGTCATCAAAACCCAGGCACTGGTAGCTAGCTTGCAAAGCAGTCCCACAGAAAGCAGACCACACAGATCGGGGTAGACTCCTACCACAGGATAGCAGAGTCCTACCCCCAAAAAACACTTGGGCCTTTTTCTCCAAAGTATTTGCTATTTACTCCCACATAGATGTCACAGCAAAAAACCAGCACCAACTTCTTTGTTTGGAGACCACTCTAAACTAAAGCAGTTTGGGGGACACTGGGTTCCATAGAGCTGACACAGCTCCATGGTGCAGTCCCAGCTGCAGGAACAGCTGGAGTGCAGTGTGGTGGCTGAGGCACCACCCAGCCCCAGGCAAGCAGCAGGCTGTAGGGGGATGTTCGGATGTCCTGGGGAATGTTTGCTATGCAGGAATTCACCTCCCCAGGAGAAATGGGGAGCTGATTAAGCTGTCTTGGTATATTTTTATGCTCTCGGGGCATTCTGATTTTCAAGTATTTAACACCTGGCTTTCAAAGAGTCATGAAGCAGAAAATCAGGATGTAGCTGATGTCAGAGATTAGTCTGCCCTTGGTGTCTGCACTTCAGGTGTCTGTACTACCTGAAAGACACTAGAAACACCAGCTCAACTCTTACTCCTCTCTCAATATGGGAGTTTCTTGCCAGCTTGGCCCCACTAACCAGACCTCGCTCACCACTTTTCCTTCTCCCTACAGGATAGTTGGTGGGGACCAGACTGGCCCACGGCTCGAGCGCTCCCCTTCTCCAGGGCAGCGAGTGCTCTCCCCGCCATCCCCACTCAGCTCCCCAGCACAGCTACTCAGCCCTGAACCGGCAGGAGCCCTGGCCACCACACAGCCCTCGCAGCCACGGAGGTTGCAGAGGCACCTGGAAAGCCTCACATCCCCACCAGACAGTGAGGCCTACTATGGCGAGACAGACAGTGATGCTGACAACATGGCCCAGGAGAAGCACCGCCGGGCTCGCAAAAAAAACCCACGCTCCCCGCCCGACAGCACCAACAGCAAGGCAGATGCGCCTCAGGATGAGGTGTCCCTGTCTGAACAGAGCGGCTATGAGAGTATGCCAGAGGCTGCTGTGCAGGGGGGACCTGAGGTGGCCAGCTCCATCGGGGTGGCCAAGAGGGAGATTGCCTGCCCACCCGGCAGCCGCACAGACACTCCATTCTCGGAGAGTGAGGGACAGTTGCGGCCACCATCAACAGAGGGACAAGAGCCTTCTCCAGAGGCGATGCTCCTGCCCCATGCCACCAAGGCTATCCGAGCAGAACGCCATCTCATCCCCATGGTGGGGCCAGTGGAGCACCCGGTTGACGAAGACCTAACCACCACGTATGCGGAGAAAGCCAAGCAGGCCAGTAAGTCCTCTGCACCCTGCCACTCACCCATGCCCTCTTCCTATGCTGGATCTCCTTCCAAAAGCCTCATTCCTGCAGATGTCAAGCGGGTTAGGTCCTCTAGCTTGGGAAGAAGCAGAATAAAGTCAGACCTGCAGGGATTGGGGTTTCCTATTGCAGCTTTGGCACTGGGGCCTACCTCACCCAAAATGTCCCAAAGAACAGATCAGAGAGGGGTCTGGGATCTGGGAGTCACTTGTAGAACCTGCAGCCACACACCAGTTGCATTCTAGCATCTGTATGTGCTGGAAACAGGGTGGAGGTCATTGGTTTCTTCAACACTTTGGGCACAGGGAAATTATGGTGTCAGGAAATAATTTGGGGGTTAAATTTCCCAGGCCTGGCCTTTCAGAGATCTCACAGCAGCTCAGTTTGTTCCTTAGCTATCTGTGTGTCCAAGGACAGGGCACTCAATCTGAGGGGCTCCCGAGTAGCCCCCTGTTCAGCTCATGGGCACAGAGGTATTTAGTGTTACACATGATTAAGGACCACATAGAGATAATTTTCAGTCACTGTAGCCCTAAAAGAGTGTTGTCAGTAGTTCATTTATTTCTTTCATCCTGTCAAGCTCAGGGAGGAGCTTGTCTACATCGACTTCCGGAGCATGTTTTCTCTGCAGGCATTTACTGCAGCAAGGATGTCCATGTCTGGCACCACCCGGTGAACTCTGGTAGAATTTATCACTTCTTAGGTTTCGGCAGTGGAGGGCTGCCAGCAAGGACAGGCAGGAGCTGGTAAATCAGCTGTTGAAACAGTTCCTTGTAGTGGGACCCCTACTAGTCAAGACCTCTCCAGGTGGAATAAAGTACTGAAAAATGTAGTGTAGTACATGGTGATGGGCCTGAAGTGACTCTAATTGTGAATACCTTTCCTGGTTTCAGCTACACATAGAGCATTTCAAACCCAAACACAAAGGCAGAATAAGATGTTAACTGACTTCACAGTTGTCATCTATCCAATAACATTAAAACCAAAGTAATCAAAAACTTGTTTTCATATGAGTACCGCAGTGTGCAGTATGACTGACTAATTTACACTTCTCTGAGCCTAGGAATAAGGTTTTTAGAAAGTGACTTAGCTGGGGGACAGAATGGGACACTGAGACACAGAAAAGTTACTAGACTTAAAGACAAACACAGCACACTGATTCTAACTTCTGATTAACTGCTCCAAATGCTAGACATTTTTCCCCAGACCAGATAACATTGCAATGCAATTGTTAAGCCTCTCTTTTCTCTTTTCCTTGGGCTAAACATGCTTTTATCTATTCTGCCTAAGAGATCCTATAGAGGTAACTTGCAAATCTAGGCTGCTTCCATCAAGCAGGGCAGTGTCTTTCTGCTCTGTCCTATGTTGAGAGGACAGACTCGGTTGGGTCCCTTATCTCAGGCCCTGCTAGGCAGGACAACTGACCTGGTGCCTTGTACTGTTTCTTCCTAGTCTTTAGCACTCACTTTCCTTAGGATAGCAAAGAAAGTAGCAATTTTAGCCTCCTGCAGATGAAGCTATTTTTTCCCCCTTTGAATAACGTACAAGCATGAGGTGAATGTTGAGAAAGGCATGTTCAGCTGCTCCCTGCCACCTGATACTCCTAGTGGTGGATGAGCAATTGCTTTACATCAAGACTTATTTCCATGGACGGCGTCAGTATAGAAGGCTCCCAGGAAAGCCATGTATTTAATGCAGAGCATTTCTGATGGCAAAATAATATCCCATGGGAGAAGGTGATGCAACTCTATTGCCAGCTAGAGGTAGGGTTCCCAGAAGCACTGCAGACTGAGATATCTTATTCTCCTATTACCCCTCCACTGCTCAGCCCCCTTCTGGATTATGGTTGGCCATGGGTGTCCTTCTATAAGAGTTACTCTGCCATGGATGGCAACTCACATGGCCAGCTTGGCCTTTTATTGGGTTAGGAATCTTGGCAGTAAGTGTGAAGGCAAAACTCTATGTCCTGATCATGCTGAGCACAGCAGCCATTCAAACAAAAGTCATAATCAGCACCAGTAACTCTGTGAAGGAAGGAAGCAAGAGGGGTGGAAGGAGTTCATTATGTGGTGAACAGAGCTAAGGAGCACCTATAGCTGGAATAAATATAGGAGGCTGTGGGACTGCTGAGTTGCACTGGCTCCGTGGGGAGGCTGCCTGCAGAGAAGCTATTGGCATGGGAGACACATAGTACACAGCATCTCTTGCCAGAAAGGTATAGCCCTGGCATAGTCCAGACATGCATTGGTTCAGCTCCTACAGCTGCTCCAGTCTCCCATGGAGCCAGCAGGGTTTAAAGCTCTGTTTCTCTGCCTTTCCTTAGCAATACCCACAGCACAGTAGCCTACTCTGGGACACGGAGACTCCTGGGTTTTGCTAAACAGTAACGCAAAATCAAGCTCAGGGTTTAGAAGCTAGGCAAGTTTTAAAAATCTGAGTCAACTAGGGTAGGTGACTTGGACAATCAGTCACAGGAGCCTGGGGCTTGATATATACACAGTAGACATTTAAGGACCATTCTGACTACCTAATCAGATGTCTGCCTTTTGGAGCACTACCTATCCAAATACATTACCAGTGCACCTGCTCAGCACACCCTCCTTACGTTACCATGGCCTTCGCCATTATAGCTCCCATCACTGCACCATAAGAATGTGAAAAACTCCTTTTTTGTTTGGTGGGACTGTTATCCAGATGGTTCCTCCCCTTTTCTTTCTAGAACATACTCCTTTCTCATGCCTACTTTGATGTTTTCTCCAATTTGGGGGGTATTTCTTTTGTCCTTTGTATTAATTCTTTCTAACTTTTCACTGTCATTTTTAAGCTACAGACCCTTTCTCCCTTTCCCACCTGTCCCTGCCCCTCAGGCAAACAGAACTGAAGGTATAGTATCTCGACATGAGTATCTAGAAACATCAAATTTCTAGATGAATAATTGAAATCCCTGTACAAGAACAGAGATACATAATAATTCTTTTGCACACCACCAAGAGTGGCAACTGGCATTCATCACATCTCTATTGCCCTGCAAGGATCTCAGTAATACTGCTATTGCCTGTCAGCTCTTGGGTTTTCTCAAACTTAAGATCTGTAGCTCTGCTCTTTATTTCCTATCTCTAGAGCTTTTGTAGACCTTTGTCCTCACTGCATGCCTTCCAGAGCTCTGAGCTTTCCAGATCATAGGCAAGTTGACTCAGCCCCCTTACCTTCCCTTTTCTGTATGATTTTCCTTTGTTTCTGATGTTGTTAGCAAATCCAGTCTGGGAAGACTATATACTGTCCTCAAGATCATCAATGAAACCAGGAAATGCTTCCCATATTTGCCCACCATCTTTCCTAGTCTCACCACGATGGGTGATCAGTCTTTGTGTTCTGATTGTTACTGATTCATTTTCTCTTAATTTTCATGTAATTGACATTTCTCCAGTACATGTATGTTTTTTGCATCAATGCCACCAACTCCTGACAACAGGAGCTTTCCCTGCCTTTGCTAAGAGGCTACAAATCACGTGGCAATTGCTGGAGGTGACACGGCTCTAACACCTGCTTTGTACTGCAGTAATACAGGAGCAAATGGAGTTCACTTATTTATACTAGGCAAGGATTTGACTCTGGGAGCAGAAGACAGTCTGGTGGCAAGTACCAACAGCCTGAGATGGGGATTTGGCAGTGGGTGGGATGGAGCAAAATAAGCACAGGGAAGAGTGGGCAGCAGCTGATGGTGCCACCTCACAATGCCCTGCATGTTGGCAGCTGCAGTTCTCCTTCCCCAGCAAAGACACAAGGCCTTAGAGCTCCTTAGAGAGGCAGCAGCCCTTGGAGTGAGGTTTGGGCCTGTATCCTTCCAAAGTCCCTGCCCTATCACAATACCACATTGGTACTGGCTCATTTTTTCCAACCTGTGGGATGAACACATACATCACCCCAGCCCTCCACAGGACACATGACTTGGACATGCTCAGAAGGCACCCAGAGCATTGCTGATGCAGACTAGTGGGGCAGTGTGGGGAGCCACACACCAACCAAATGTGGGGAACTTGCCCTACAAGTAATAGGACTTCAGTCTTCATTGCTACCTAGTGGCTACTAGGCACCCTGATGTTTTGCTCTGTGAGGCAAGAGAACAGCCAGCAAACAGGGACTCTTTGCTGCACTTTAAACAAACTACAGGAGAGCATTCATACTTGTGAATAGCCAGTATTTTGCCTAATCTGAAGAAACAAAAGTACTAATTTGTTTCCTCCCCACTAAAACAGTAATCCCTGAGGAAACTTGGAATCTTTAGGGCCTCAGATCATCATCATGGTAAGGGCCAAGCCACATCCCTCCCTGAGATTATTTCTGTGCTGCTTGGACAGTGCAGAAGGAAAGGAAGAGATAACAAGACAGAAAATACAAATAAAATACCTGAATGAGTTTCAGGAGGTTAGTAGAAAGCAGGAGCTTGTGGCAGGGAGAATCAGACTATAGTTGTCACATATAATTGCTAGTGAGGTTTTTTGGTTCCCCATAGCTCCTGCAGTGTCCTCCTCTGTTCACCCCACCCTCAGAGGCTTGGGATCCATCTGTAGCCAGGGCTGCTTCTCCTCAGCCTCCTGTGTTCTCTGAGGTGCACTGTATTTTCAC
>VZTV01035868.1:1501-15266 GCA_013400875.1 Anhinga rufa
GCAAGTTACCTAGTGCTAAATGCTTTACTTGGATAGGCATCAGTATACATTACAACAAGCAACTACCCACACAGCGCTAGGCACTTGCTGCTTGAGTGAACACAGAAATGTTGGCCAGTACATTAAGATTTTATTTAAAATATGCTGCAAGATCTTAAGAAAGGCACCTGAAATCTACTAAAAGCATACTAAATTTGGGTCATTCAACACCAGGTAAAATTCTTCTGTTGACTGAGCTAAGCCATAGATCATCACTGACATTTACTCAAGATCCGTAAGGATTGAAAGCCACTAGAGCTTGAGTTAAAAAAACCAAACAACCAAGAACACTAAAAACATAACTTTGTCCCAGATCAGATGCAACTTCCCCAATATCTGCATTAGTGCTGTGCAACCTCTTTTTAATTCTTCTAAATGCTGAGCACAGAGATTTAAACTCCACAGGAAAAGAACAAATGAGTAGGGAGTCTGTGGAAACAAGCCAACAGATAAGTTCCAGTTACTTAAAGTAAGACCTTCCCCCCAGGTCCCCTCCATTCTGGAGGCTGAAGAATGGAACTTGTTCACGAGTGGTTTGGGCAGAAATTCTGAAGGGATGCTTACAAAATTCTCATTGAAGGACTTGGCCACAGACAATTATTAACATTAACAAAACAGAAGACAAGACTATTGAGCATGATGAAAAAGCAAAAGAGAAGATCATCAAAGCAGACTATCAACTGGCTTTTCGCTATCTAGCTCAGATAGATCCCATTCTCCTTTTTCTCAGAGTAAGACAAAATTCCAGGAATGCACCAGGCAGTGGTACTTGAAACTGCAACTGAAGTACTCGAAATATTTCTCAAGACAACCTGTAAAAGGGCCATTGGGGAACACATTTTCAAAACCCTATTTATAAATGGCATGTTTCTTTTCTAAATGCTGTTACAGCTTCACTGGTTTCAAGATCTAATAGAACACTTACCAACTCCTCGGTGAAATATTGCTAGTGTTCCATCAGCTAGTGCAACTAATACTATTCCTTTTACATGTCTGGGGAAAAAAAGGAGGCACAAGAACATACACCGTTAGACTGCATTTCTCAAACTGCAAGTTTCAAGTAAGGTATAAGCATTTTATATTCCAGCATACTTTTTATATTCACGTTAGCCCTTATGTCTTGATTTCTACAATACAGCTCAAGAGAAGGGACAGTTAACAAGGCGTCAGAATCCAGCTCAGAAAGCTTAAAATATATCTAGCTACAATGCCTGAAGAAAACATCGCGGATAACAACCTATAACTGTTTTGAGTGTACAGCCGCCAAGAACACCAAGTATACAGCTACAGCTCGTTATTTGAGCCATATTATTTCCAACAGATACAAGATTCCTTTTATTTTCCTTGCTCCCCAAGCATTTTCCACTGCCCCTCAAAGAATATGCATGCATTTATGGCAACTGACATTCCCAAGATCTGAGGAGGAAATAAAACTATTTTGCAAGTATTTTCACAAAAGTTCATTACAATTTACATGACATTCTTTCAGGACTTACACAATACTGAGAATAGAATCTTTAAGTTTAATGGCATGAACACATTTCCTCCACTGGGCCACTGACGAATGAACATACAGGCTGCAAAGACAAATCAGGAGGGATTAAAAGCACTAGGAAAGGTCTACCAGACAGGAAAAAAACCCAAGCAAAACCCCTATAATTGAAATCCACAATCAAAGGAAAAATATGTTTTCATCTTCCACTGAAAACTATGCCTAGACTGAAAGAAAGAGCTACATGAGCAGGCAGAATGGTTTTTCAGAGGCCTAAACCATTACCAACTCCTTTGCAGATACATCTACAGTAAAGAGGGCAATATATTTTTCTAGCATAATAAAACATTGAAAGTTATGGAATTATTGGACCATAACAATTCCTTTGTCTACAAAAAACCCAAGAAAAACTTTTCTGCAGATAAAAGCATCATCTGCCAAAAAGAACTTGCTAATCACCTACATTACTTCTTTAAATTTGATAATGCCTAAACATAGCAAAGCATACAAAGTTAGCCTCTCTTGAGGTCTTCTTGCACTTAATCTTGACTCGAGGCAATTATCATGCCTGTAGGCACAAGAAGCAAGTTTAAAATAATTTTTCCAAATAAATTTAACAAGATTAGCATTTTCTTACCATCCATTCTGTGCTCCAAGCCACATTGTGGGCAAAAGGCTACTCATTTTCTGTGCTTCTTCTCTCACTAGATCTTGCTCATTTGGCAAAACTGCAATGTCTTTATATAACTCTGACTCAGTGCTAAAAAAACCAACACCAAACAAACAAAAAAACCCACTAAATAACAGTTAAAACACATTGAATAAAACACACAGATTACTCAGATTATAATCTAGGTATTTACTTCACTGCTGCTACTAGTTTCTACACTAGCTTTTCAAGAACATAAGGTATTTAAAAAAAAACCAATCCGGTAACTGTGCATGAAAGTACAACGATAGAGATTAAAACCTCAACAACAATGAATTTCTTCAAGTGGCCATTTACTTCTACAAGGAAATTCAGGTTCCATTTCAGCCTGTCAGTATGGCTGATATCTCTGGGGAATGGCAGAACAGAGTCACAACACCAGAGGCACACATTAAGAGAATCGCTTAAAAAAAAAAAGCTGTGCGATACTTTTGTGCCTGTATGTGGAGAGTGAAGATTCCTGAAGACTTGAAATACTGATTACTTTCAAGCTTCTCCACTCCTGTAAGTACTCAGAGATTGACTGCTCTGAGAAAAGAAACATACATTCAAACAACCAGTTGATTGGAAGAAGGGAGTGTAATTCTTACTTATTTTGACAGCAAAACAGGGAATTTAAACAGGCGTCTCTAGATCAGCACCATTCACATTAAGTCTGTAAGAGGACTCGGTGGCAAACTGGTAGACGCTCACTACTCTATTCTGGAGGTGTCTGTACTCAAGGGATATGAGTTCACAGACAAAAGACTCTTTGTACACGGGTGTCCTTTTCATGCCAGCAAAGTGCTTTTTAAGAGGTATGACAACTATGTACCTAGGCTGGTACACTGGAGACGCCTCTGTTGTATTCTGCACTCCCAGAGGATCTGTAAAGACATGCTCTGTGTAGACTCCAGTTTGTGCAATATCAGCTGTGTCTTCTCCTGTCCCTGCATTGACTTCTGTTGCTTCTGTTGCCTCCTCTGCTGTTGGAATGTTCTCATCTACTGCGTTACTTTCAGTTGTAATATCTAAGGAACAAAAAAATTTGAAAAGCTTTGAGCAACTGCAAGAGAACTCTTGTTTAAAACAGCCACAATTTGATACTTAAAACTTAAGTGAATTGCTGTAATAACAGACAGTCACAATCCAGATTTTATATCTCACCTCAAAAAATTAAAAATCAGGTCAGAAACAGTGCAACCTACTCAAGTTTGGGTATCAACAAGTGTCAAAGGCACTTTAAGTATCAACCCAGTGACCAATGGCACAGACTACCCTTCAAATGATTACCTAGAATAGCAGTGAAATCCAATCAATTAAAAACAGTGTTATATGCCATAAGAATATAAATGACATTCAAGTCCAATAACCATATATCCATTAACAATCATATCAACATACAGCTCTGAAGGGTATATGACAGAAAATATTAAGAATGCCTACAAAGTACACAGCTTCACTTAAATCTGTATTAAGGCTTTACAAGATTTAAGGCATATATCCACATTCTCTCCAGTCATCTGTCAGCAAGGCCTGCATTTCAAGTGAATAACTTAAAAGCTCTCTTTAGACCTTGCACAAGATAGAGTTCCCTCAAAAGTATTTGAAAGAAGCAATTGTCTATACCCATTTAATATCACCTCCACAAAGTTTTCAGCTACAATTATACAGTCCAAGTATGTCAGACTGACAGGCCGTTGCCCACGGAGTACTTGTTTTATATTATTACGGCTTACAGACAAGCTATTACATTAAATACTTGTACCATTCATTTCTCAGTCACACCTAACGGTGTTTGGCCATCCCTGGCATACTTTTAAGATTTTCATACCTGACTGTTTATCTATCATTGGTGAGCCACCGTTTGCATCATGAACTACTGGTGCTCCTGTGATACCCTCTGCAGTACAGCCGACCACTGTTATTCCTCCTAGCAAGCTATCGGTTTCTGCAGAGCTGTTGCTAGTCATACTTCCACACAGAGATGACTTGTCCACTTGACTGGGATCTGCTTCTTGAGACCCTTCTTCTCCTGCAGGATAGTCTGTTTCCCTTGCGCCTGAAAGATTAAACTCAGGTGTTTCTTGTGGGCATGAAGGGGAGTCACTTCTCTATCCAATAACAAGCTAAGCTTTCAAACTGGATGAACTCTCCAGCAACTAAGATGTAACATGCAGACACCTAGCTACAAGCTTATTTTAACGTGATCAGCTGACATTAAAGATGCTGTCAAAGTTCAGAAAGCAAAAGCAGTATCTACACATGCCACACATCTCAATGTCATATGATATATTTCAATCTGCAGAGTTTTCTAACTAGTTTATTTCTACTTCAAGTAAGTTTTCCATTAAAATTAGATTTCATAAGAGTGCATATATGCAGAGATACCTATCTACATCTTTATGGAGAATTTACTGCAATAGATCCTTTGTTCTGGAAGAAAAACTGCTCATACAACCCTCCCAAATACTTTTAAGACTTAAAATATTATTTCTGGTTTCTTGAAACTTTTATCCTATTTTACTATATTTTATGGTGGTTTGATTTTACAAGTCACACATAGTTTCAATGGAGCAAAACCTCAAACTTCACTGGAAATAGATTTCTTCTGAGCTTGTTAAACAAAACTACTTCACTGGAACTCTTGCTACAGACTTCTATAAGTGTAAGCCAAGAAACAAGAAGTCCAAAAGCACAATTAGTTCTCCTCCAGAATCATAATATCCTCCTATTAAACTTCCCCCAGTACATTCTCCACATACACTCTCAATGTAACAAGGATTCCCTCTACAGGAAGCTCCAAGACTTGCTACTTATCTTCAAGAGGCTGAAGAGGTAAAAAGCCAACTTTTTTTTGTTGTTGTGACATTGACAGTTCCATAAAACATTGGCACTATTGCACAATTTGTAATACAGCAGACAAAATACTTGTTCCTGGTAACTGACATCTCTTTACCTTTGAGTTAATATAGGTCAAGAGCCAATTGGAGAGTGGAACAGTGGAGTAGAAATCCAGTAGCTTTCCCTCAAACTAACCACTTTTTTTTTTTTTGCTGTGTTACAGTAACATTTTACCACACTAACAAATCTTTGGTTTTTCATTGCGTAAGAAAGTCTGAATAAGATACAGTTAAAAAAGCGGGAGCTAAAACATTACAAGTCTTTACCTGGTACGCTAGCAATACAAAGCACGTGAGAATTGCAAACAATGAAACTGTCCAGAATATTTCCTGGTTGGTTAGCATCAATAATGATGACTTTTGTAGCAGAATGTGTGCTAGTACAGATCCAAACTAGACTGGATAATTCTTCCTGATGTTTCAGCTCCTTCTGCTGGTCCTGAAGGAGAACAAAAGCAGAACAGAAGTGAACTACAACAGGAAGGTGGACAAGAATAGAACTATTCCCTTTGATCTTGTGTGTTATTACATTATCAGCTACAGAAATATATATAAAAATGTGATAAGTTAAATAGCTTTAATGCCATTATAAAATTACATGTATTTACTTGTTCGCTAAGTATTTGGAATATAAAACCTCCTCATATTTCACACTCATGTAGAAAAATATAGAAAATAATGATACTGCATAATTATACAGTCAGACAAGTATAAAGCTACATAAGAATACTACTTATATGCCATCTACTATGCTTAGTATCACCCCAGATTAATGCGATGTCCCAAAGCACTTCAGAATTAACCCTTTATTTCTATGCCTTTAATATGAATTCCATTCATTACTTCTCATAAAAATATGAAGACTCACACATTTTTAAACAATGGCACAGACCCCTAAAAAGCCTTTTTTTACATGGCAGTCAGAACATGAACACTCTGTCACATGTGTTTTTTAAAGCAGGCAGCACCGGTATAAGCAGCGCATCATTTTGATGTAAAATTGATTTGCTGCTCAAATTTGCCAACAAGCTGGCACACAAGAAAGATTCACAGTATTTTCGCAGATGGATTCAATAACCCAAATATCTTGGGCTGATGACTACCTGTCCTGGTTTCAGCTGGGATAGAGTTAATTTTCTTTGCAGTAGCTCGTATAGGGCTGTGTTTTGGATTTGTGCTGAAGCAGTGCTGATAATGCGGAGATGTTTTAGTTGTTGCTCAGCAGCGCTTACACCAGTCAAGGGCTGTTTCAGCTCCCCGTGCTGTGCCGGGCACACGGGAAGCTGGGAGGGGACACGGCCGGNTGCCCATGGGGAGCAGTGAATGAATTCCTTGTTTTGCTTTGCTTGCGTGTGTGGCTTTTGCTTTCCCTATTAAAACTGCCTTTATCTCAACCCATGAGTTTCCTCACTTTTACTCTTCCGATTCTCTCCCCCATCCCACCGGGGGGGAGTGAGCGAGCGGCTGCGTGGGGCTGGGTTGCTGACTGGGGCTAAACCACAACACTACCCAAGAAAAAAATCTATTAGTTACCAATAAACCTGATTACAAAATATATTATTAATGTACAGATATATGGTAAAGGTGTTTAACTATATAAACTATTCAACATGCCTTACTGTGCTCTTACCTTGAGCTCTTGGTCTAGTCTATCTAAGCTACTTTGAGATCCTGTTTGCTGCTTGTTGCCATCTGCGTCCATACCAGTCACGTCATTGTAGAATACGCTAGCACCAACCACAGACCCGCCATCTCGTGTTTTCCCTCCTGACAGGTTTACCCCTACAGCACACCACAGCTTGAAAGAAAAAGACATATTTCACTTAAATGTTAAGCTAAAAAAGGCACACCCATTATTAAATATGCCAAATTTTATCAGAATTATATATTTGCAGTCCATTTTAAAGAATTCATTAAGATTAACGTACATTTCTACTAAAGCTTAAACTGAATCTCCTGTGCTTTAAAAAAGAAACAACTTTATTTCAAAAAGGAAATCATTGGGTCTAAAATAAAAAAAAAAATATTCAAGTGATAGGATGTCCAATTCTCTATAACATCACTGTAAATATCCTACCTTCATAGAGGTATCCTTCTCATCTAAAGGTCTCAGGTAAACAGGTACAGGCAAGTTCTTCATCTTATTGTCACCCTGGCCACCATTTGCCACCTAGGGGGAAAAAAAGAAAAAACAACCCACAAACAAACAGAAAGGCTTTCCCCTTTAAAAGAAGTTTACAGTCTTTGGAATCAGTTGGTCAGCCATTGTTAAACGTGATTAAGAGTTTTGCATTGTGGTTTTCCTTAGAAGGACTCTTAACTGCAACAGTTCAACAAAAAACATGCTGGAATCACTCAAACACAAGCTATGAAACGATACTCTGTTCAATTTTCACTACATTTGAAAACATAAGCATAATACCTGTTTGTACTTCTGAGGTAGACTCCAGCCAAATGCTTGCACTCTACCATCCTCTTTCTGAACATGTGCTTTCACTTGGCGATACTGCTCTCTCTTCTGCTCTCTGCGCGAGGCTAAACTGGCTTCGGTTCTAGGGAAGAATCATTATTAAAGAACCTGTTACCTACGCTCTTCAGAATTCTTTGCGTAGTGGGAGTTGCTACTAAACTCAGTAGACAAGATCTCTGTGGAAGCATTGGGTTACCACAGAGATCGCTAGTTTTTCATACATCACCTACAGAACACCAGGTTTCTTGTGAGCTATTTCTAAGGGACCTCACAGGGCAAACCCAGAAAGTCTATTCTCAGTATCCTTAGAGAAAATTAACTTGGGTTAGGTACCTCTACTAGAAGCTTTAAACCAGAAGAATATATTGCAAAAAAGAAGCACAGGAGAAAAAAATAATTACAGATACATGTTAGCCTGACTCATATTGTTCTATTTTTCCATTGAACTTAAAGTATCCGTACAGTTATTGCTTAGCTACAACACTTGCATATAAAAGCATACCAAGTGCTGCCTCCTGTGCCTAAACGCACTTTTATGAAAGGCAGTGATATTTGCCAGAATACTACTGCCAGGTACCCAGAATACTCATCCACTGCTGTGCATTTCAGTCTGCACTGTGTTGATTTTTCATGTATCAATATTCACTTCAGGAGAACATTATACTTCACTTTACAGCAATGCTATTTATCTCAGAGAATTAAAAGAGTAAGTACTTGATAGAGCATATCTAGTATTACAAAACCAAAATTACTTACTCTTCACTGAGAAATTCAAAGGCTTTAGATTTGTCACTAGGTAATTGAGATAAGGTGCTGCTTCTTTTCTTGACTGATGGAGTAATATGCGAGGTTGGAGCATTATATTTAACATTGACAGGAGGTTCTGGTTTCTTAGCTGTATTGCTAGATGAACTGAAGAGCCTGCTAAAACTAGAAGAAGGAAAAAAAAAGAGAAAGATGAGAATTAAGAGCTGTAAGATACACCCAAATTTGACTATGCAGGCAAGACTCTGCATACGCTAGCCTGCTCAAGCCAGTTAGACCAAGAAACTGGAGCCCAACATAGCAGCAGCCACCACGCACTCAGCAACACTCTCAAAGCACAGAAACTCGTGTCAGTAAGAAAAATTCTTAAAGAATTATTATCCCGTTCATTTATCAAATTTAATGAGATCATCTTGAATGAAGATCTACAGGGAACCAACAAAATTAGGATGTGAACATCACACCTGGAAGACAGTTTTATGAAGCATATTAGTTCATGCACAGAGCACTTTAAAAACACCACCATTTTCTAGGCTAAAAGGTAGAATAGTTATCAAACCACAACATCAAAAGGATTATTTGACAAACATCTTGTTGTGAATAACACTGTTTTAGATTTAAAGAGCTTGAAGTTAGAAAGGAAAATTTAACAATCAGTAAGCCGTACTTCACAGAGGAAAAGAAAGCTGAAATAAATGCAATCCACATGAGCTACTCAGGTTTCTACTTTTCCAGCATAAAAAAAGAATCCAGAAAAACGTTCAGAACAAGGGCCCTGGTGCATATTCAGCTAGGAAAAAAAATTATAGCACTTTGGCATTTAACTTCACAAAGTGCACAGCCATTCACTACGTGATGCAGCTTACGATACATTTTGTCTTCAAGAACAGTCTTACCGAGCTGGCATGCTAGGTAACAAGAGGAGAACAGTTAAGACATCTTCATCTGCCAGAAGATAATTAGCTAACATACAAAAATATGCCAGCTAATTGGTTAGGGTCTTTTATTTATTTTTGCCAGTGAGTTGTATTTCAATACTTACAACTGCCAAATGCTTGATCTCTTCTTTTCTTGCATGGCTGGGTTTTCTCTCGATGCTCTACAAGAAATGAATTCCAAGTTTACTAAGTAAGCATTAATTAAAAAAAGGAAAGGAACGGAACAGCGTGTAGCTCTTATTTAAAAAAACAGGATAACATATCAAAGGATCAAAGCCTGTTTCTTCACATTGCCCCTTCTTTTCTGATCAGAGCACAATATTGAAATCTCACTAGATGAACTGAAGTTACATAATAAACACCATCCACATTTATTTGCATCACAAACACAACTGGTGAGTGCTTTTCAGACAGAAGAGACAAATCTGTGTAACTCTTTGCAATGGAAACAGCTAGAAGAAAGCAACGAACGATTTCAAATTCTTCTGCCTCCTGTTTTTTAATATTTTAACCATTGCCTTTTATTTTAAAACCTCTTATTCTTCAACACATCAGTAAATAAATGATAAAGTGATCATTCCTGAAGCCATAGATGTATTAACAGAGGAAGGAGAGGATTTCTACAGGAGAAATAGCTATAGAAAAGTAAGCGACATCTGCTTGGCAATATGTATTTCTCCCTCTCACAGGCTCGGAGTCAAAATGGCTCACAGGTATTGAGGACAATAGAAAAAACCAGATGCCATTGTTATACCTGACCGGCAGGCGGCACCAAATGGACACGGCTCAGGGAGATGTGACGAGAACGAGCTGGGCTCAGGTCTGAGGCAGAAAACTTGTTTTTAAAATCATACCTTCCAGATAACTCAATATTCAGGATGCAAATAAACCAGATCACCATCTTTACTGCTTATATTTAACAAACCTTATACCGTTTTAAAATTGCGTTTTTTCCTGAACAACCCAAGACCTTACAAACGGATTACACTCAGTCTGAAGACTCTGTTACTCCTGTTTTGACATCTCAGCTGACAACTGGTTCCACTGCTTTAAGGTACGTGCATGCATAGACACAGTATTTTTCCTGACCACCAAATTAATGTTATTTACGATTACCAAGTTTTGTAACTTCCAAAATACACACATTTCTTCAAAGGATACTTATTTCACATCATATGAACTAATACATCTTCACTGAGGTCTCACCAAGAACCCGCTTTGATGGGATAAGTCATATGCCTACAACTTTAAAACAAACTTATTCATGGGCATGTGGGGAGACCAGCAGAAGGGCAATTAAGGCCTCAAACTACTGACCAGATCGCTCTGCAGCTCAAAATCAAAAGCCTGTAAAATCCAAGGAGCTCTATCAAAGATCTTTAAGAGAGCCTTTTACCTTATCATCTCAGTCCATCGGACAGCTTCCTGAAGCTCCATCAACCTCTCTTTATACTGATTTCTTTCCATCAGAACACGGGCCATTTCAACACGAGTAAAACGCTTCCGCTGAGCGGTGGGGACATCACTCTGAACACACAAAAAAGCAAACATAGAACAAACAAAGGAGCACAGTAGGGCCTTGCAGAGTCAGCCTCTGCCTTCCGATAAGAGTCAGTTTAGGGCACAATTCCAGATTCCAAATCATGTGGGGCTTTGTAAAAACAACTCAATTTCACCTTCCTCTCCCTCCCATCCTTTGTATACAGTATAATCTGAAAAAAAAAAAAAGCTGTTCTTCAAAAAGAATGTGACACACAATAATAGGCAGGGAGGAAAGAAAGAAAACTAGACATGGTCAGTTTAGGCTTACTTGTGCTCTTCAGATCTATCTTTTCTTTACATGGAGGAAGTTTACCACTACTTATTAAGCAGTAAAGTTTAGTAGCAACTCACTGAACACATGTAAGCTTCTAATACCCCACTGTGGATTATTCATACAAAAATACACACACACATACACCTACATCATCATCCTCTTTAGCTTTCTGTCTTGCTTCCTCTGCTTCTGCACGAGCTCTAAATACAAAATAAAAAATAGCCACATTAGATACCACAGTGGGTTTTTTTTTTCCCCCTTTCTTTTTCCCTATCATGGAATTAAACTTACTTTCTCAGCTCTTCTTCCAGTTCCTTGTTCTTCTCTTCAAGCTTTTGTTTTGCTTGTTTTACAGCCTCTAATTCACCTTGTAGTACATCCTTCTCACAGGTCAATTCATCCACCTTTGCTATCAAATCATTCTTCACTACATTCAGTGCATTTCTACACAAACATTTAAGATACACTATTACAACAACGGCTATGGTCTCATAGTTTAGCCTCAGTCTAATTTTATTCTTAAATTTGAAGACCTATAAATTTCTTACATAGAGCTGCTGTAAAAAGACAGAGCTTTCTCAAACAGGTCAAACCCTCTCCACTAACATCTCAAATACTCAAACACATTCACACCTCTGTATTAGAAAAAAGTACTGAAAAAATCAGAAGAGTTTGCTTAGAGGTTGAATTCCTCAACAGTGCTCCAATGGATTAGCTTCTGCAGTTACAGCTGTGTTTCTAACAGAAAAAGCAGCGAGTTGATCTCATTAGGACACAGCACTGCATTTCTTGCAGCCTTACAAGGATAAAAGCAGCTTTTGCTTCCAAGTCCTTAATTTCTAGAATACCAACTAAGCTATATATATTTAGCCAAATACACCTACAAATTCAAAATACTTATACCACCACTGCTCTCAGAACTGAAAGCACATTTGTATAATTTCAGCTTTCTGTGTACGAAGATATTGAAGATACAACAAAATACGGAAGGTCAGTATATTTTACATACACATTCTCACTTACTTTGTCTCCAACAGCTGAGTGTTTTCCAAAATAAGGTTTTCAACCTCACGACCCATTCCTTTTCAAAGGAAACAAAGACATGAAATTAGCAGATAAAAATGAATGTTTTTACCAAACCTATGTTTTGCTGTTGTCTAAAACCAGCTGAATTTTAAGTGTGACAAACTTGTCAAAAAAACTGTGAGCTATCTGAAGTTTCAGGACCTACCTTCTAAAATTAGCTTTCCCCTCCACCTTCTTCCCAATCTGTCCTCAGTTAAAGCCTAAAGGCAACCCTGGCTAACCACAGGCTAGTGCCACCTCCACCTATTCTACACATTTTGAAGAGGTTACAGTATCACTAAGTCAAAAAAAACCAAACATGGCATTACTGCGGAAGTATTATTCCACAAAAAGTTAAGTTTAAAGTGCTTGACTGTCTTTTATACCACGTTAGAACCAAGAGTTATCAGTTAAAGACACAAGACATGCTGAATTATAAAGCTCATCAGATTGCAAAAGCCCTGCAGATTTCCCCAGAGCAAATGGTACCTTACCAAAGAAATTATGGTCTTTAAAGCCCATGCATTCCATGTAGAGCAAAAACAAGAACAAGAAACATATCATGTGACATGTAGTATGAGTGAAGAGCAATAAAATATTGAGACTTATGAAGTAAGAGTGAATTAAAACAAAGCCATCACCAAAAATTTGAAGTGGAATGTGATTAAGAAGCAGGATTTACACAAAAGAAAGATGTTAAAAATGTTAAGTTTGCCACAACCATTTCTATTGGTTAGACCTCCTATAAAAAAAATCAGTAACTTAATAAAAGTCTATCTCATTTTCTGTGAAATAATTTAGAAGCACAGTATTAGGAAGACATGCTAAGCCATTCAGTAAAAGTTTCAAATCAATATGCTACTATGGAAAAAAGTGAACTTAATTCTTCATGAACTTACTTCAATATTATTTAAATTTCTGTAAAATAATTTCTCACCCTTTTGTTTGCATGCCTAAAATAATATAACTTGCAGGACTTCAAAAAGATAAACTTTCAGGCAGAAAATAATTATTTTACATCTTGAAAAATAATTACCACACTGATAATGGCAGAAATTATGCTAATTGAAGATTAACACAACAAATGAAAAACGTATCTTAATGGTGGAGGCCTTTTAAAATACTCCATGAACACAATCTTCTAAACAACTTTGGTAACAGAAGACTTAAAAGATATCTGGATAGCAAGTTAAAAGTATCTAAAAATAGACATGCAACTCAGAGTTCCCTCTTTTGGAATTTCTCTATCTGGGTTTTGGATTAAAAGTAAATGATGTTTAATAGTGAAGGAACTCAGATCAGCTATTGTTACTTTATCAATACCTGGAGAAATCCCCTACACTAACTCATCAAGCAGCTATTGCTTTTTAAATGTTTTCGGTATTCACAGATAAAAGTACCTAGGATCACTTCCAACAGGTTTCAGGATCCTTTATAATGCAAGAACAAAAACTAGAAAGCCAAGAGTGCAAAAGCAAAAAAAAAATGTTACCAAGCAGAGAAAAAATGCAGAGAATGTATTTTATGAGAGCAGCAGCCAAGAACGCCTAACTGTAGAAGCAACAGATTTCAAAGAATTTTTTTTAAAA
>VZTV01035872.1:0-46601 GCA_013400875.1 Anhinga rufa
AAAAAATGTGTCTCTCGCCCCTTTTCACTAGGTGAAAACCAAATGTAAGCCAGGGGAGAGGACAGGAGGAGGACAGGCTGCTGCAGCGATACTGCGGGTAGGTTAAGTGCATTAAAAAACCAAACGCTTTCAGTCTTGCCTGTGTTGGGGCAATTGGAGGTGTAACACGTAAGAGCAGAACGGGGTTGGCGACTGCGCGCTCCTGGCAGCATATCCGCATTACTCAGATGTGTGCACAAGGGCAATCCCTGACTAGTGCCACCTGAAGACACCTGTGTGAGCCTAGACACAGCAGGAAAGCTGCTCTTTCACTGTTAAATGCTGGCGTAGGTTTGTGTGCCAAGGGGGTCTTGTTTATGCAGCACCTGGTGTAACTACACTGTCTGCTAGTCCCGTCATACACAGGGTCTAAATTATATGCTTCAACTGGAACATTCTATTTCTGTGACGTTGCTGAAATGAAGCAGTTGCTCCGTGCATACGTTCATGCCCGTCTCAAAATGTGTTTTTGATCTTTGTGTTTTTTAAAAAGAGCGGTTCAGTTTTGTTATTTGTGAGAAGTGAGTGCTGAAAGAGAAGTGAGGGGTGCAAAGACAGGACTGCTGGGGCAGGAGATGGTAGTCGGGGAATAAAGAGGGAATGAGAGAGGGAAGGAAATAAAAGGAATGAGGAAAAGTGGAAAAGAAGTAGGGCAGTGTAATAACGGACAGAAGTCACTGCAGGAGAGGCTGAATGGGCAGCGGTCAACCAATAGAAAGAGGAAAAGCTAAAAATACAATAAAAGAATCTCAGGGCCCAAATACCAGAGGGTTGAGGCTATCTGCAAGCTGATGTCATGCCATGCAGCGAGGACAGCCCCAGGGCAGCCGCACTGTGCCACCAGCTGCTCTGACTGCAGAGGAGCAGTTACAAGGTGCAGCCTTGTCATCTCTACTTGTCTCTGCAGAGGTGCCCATCCCTGGTCTGCCAGCGAGGGGGCTAGGAGCCAGGTAGGGACCTCACAAGCTGGGAAAGCTTCGCTTACCCAAAAATGCAGCATCCTCTGAGGACTGGTGGCTCTGATGAAGTCAGCAATGTAGCAAAGTGACAAAATTGAGGGTCTGGCACAATCGTCATCTTATGCATGCTATGGCATCAAGTCCAGTTCCCGTGCAGCTGGGAGGCATCACCCTGAAGAGGACTTCAGGGCTCAGATACATAAAGAAGTAAGATCATCTCCCAAGATCGAGTTAGGAATCAACATCCGCACAGCCAGGAAACAAATCCCAAAGTCCTGGGGCCATGCGTGCCTCAGGACTGCATTAGCAGGGTAGAAACACAACGCAAGCAATGCGTGTAGGTGGTGCTTTTGGCAGGTGGTGCTTTTGGCAGGACTGCAGCTACACCACCTAAACTGTACGTTGCAGCGGAATAACTAAAGCACCCACCTCAATTAAACAAACCTCATTCAGGAGGAGAACGTATTTACCAGTACAGCTGCATCTACACTGGGGCTCCTTCTGGCACCACTGGCTGCCTGAGGATCAGACCTTGCTGCCCTGATCAACACTGCAATGCTTCTGAGGACAGCACAGGCTGTGTCAGCCAGAGCTACACCCATGGGTGCTCACTGCTTCAGGCCTTACGACTGCTGTGTTCACCACCTTCTCCCAGAAAAATCTGTCTACTAGAAACATGCCCCAGTTCATACTCAGGAAGCCACTGGATCCTAACTGAAACACTGTCTCTTCCTCCGTGACCAAGTGTTCCTGGAGCCTTTGGAAACAGAATCCCAGAAGCCATCCATAACACCAGCATGACCACGAGCACAGGGGCTGCCAGCACTGAGCAGCATCCCCCCACGCACACACACTACAGTGCAGGCGTCCTGAAAAAAAAAACAGGCAGAAACCATAATGAGGAGAAATTATGCTGTCCCAAAAGTCTCAGCATGAACCGGGTTCACTGGTTGCTGCTTTGCCAACTAGAGAACAGCCTAGCCGGAGTAGTTTGCATTCACCTCCGGTTCACACAGCCTTTGTGTAATAAACTGTCATAGCCCCAGAGAAGGGAACATTCAAAAAAGCACCCTGAGGCAATGCATAGCAGAAGCCTGAGAATCCTACTGCATGAGTCACTGACCTCCACACACTGCATCTATTTCAGCCTTTAATTAATAAGGTTTTACATTTCTATGGCACTTTCCATCTGGAAAGATCCTAAAATGCTGTGAGGACTAAGGGTGAACAGCACCATTGAAATGTGGTTCTTGGAGAGGTGGGATTGTGCAGGGAAGCAAAGCTTAGCCAAGGGCATTGGGGAAAAAAATTGTTAATTTTAAATAGAGCCTCTGTTACATCACTGAGTATTTCATATCCATGGAGAATAGACAATAAGATTTTAGTTTCTAAGGCACCGCTTGAATAAATAGGCATCGTAGATTGCTTTCTTTATCCGGGGGGATGCAGTGCAAAACAAGTACTGGGTGATTTTAATTCAGGGTTATAAAGGACCACAACTTAAGCTACATATTTAAACCATCATTGGATCAAGGCTTTCCTCCCTCCTGATGAGTAAGTTATTCCCAAATGCTAGACACAAAGCAGAAACCAGTGGAGGAAACAAATCCCATGCTGACACCACCTGACCCTACACTCCCTTTCACCCTCCCTGGAAGCTCAGCAGTGTGTTATGATGCTTCAGCAAAGTAAAAGCTGGCCCCAAGCACCAAGTAGGGCAATTGAGAAAACAATGTGGAAACAGTCCTCCTTTCCCAAGGCTCACGTGACCCCTGAGGGGAGCTAGGGCTTTGCTAAGCTAGCACAAATCCCTTTGTTTCTATTTTAAAAGATTAAACTAGTTGAATTGCCCTGCTCGGCTGACTTCCCTCGGCAGAGACTTGCTTCTGCCGATGAGCAAGGCCTGGCTTGTGCTAAACTGAGGGCAGCCGAAATGACTGTCAGCCTCAGCTGGCATCCCTCTTACCAAGTACTTGGCCAAATTGGGCTGGGAGCACTTGGCCGCACAGTTTTCAAAGGAATGTCAAAATTATCTTTTTCTGAGTGCAATTCTGACCTATTTTTATCTGCCACTTTCTGGAAGAGATACATGGGCATTGCCGTGGCTAGTCATAAACTTTCATTGCTTCCCGAGGAGAAATTGCAGGCAAATTACAGACTAGCGCACTAGTTTTATGTCTCTCCTGCTTGGGGTATGTCAGCACTGCTGTATTCCCTTCTACCCCCAACTCATTCCTCCCTGCTGCGTCCTCTCTGGGCTTACTGATGGACGTTAGTGATGTTCCTCCATAATTAACACATCTAGCACCATATTCAGCATGAGTCCTCAGTGCTGTGTCAATGGGATGCTAGAGAAATGCACATCCCATGCGTGCAGAGTGGGATCACTCCTGACTTCTACCTCCAGCCAAGCGTCTTTCTTGGCCACGCTCCACTTGAGCTCCACCTGCCACGTTAACCCAGAGCCAGGGCAGGGCTGTCTGCGTACATGAAGTCTGTGGTTGCACCATATCTGATACTCCCTTCCCTGTGTGCTCCTGCTAACTCGCATATACCATGCAAAGCTCCACATCCCTCCTCCAGGCACACAAAGAGGTGATGTCCTCACCTCTCATGCTGCAGACTGGCATGGAGGAGCACCCTTAATCCTTCATGTTTCAGCATTTCCAAGGGGAAGGTATTACTAGCAGATATTAATTATCCCTCTGCCATGAAGAGAGAACTACATATGAGCGGGTCTTATACTGTTATAGTAGCAGGGAAACAGAGGCAGAGCAGGTTAATGCTCATATCCCCACGGCTCCCACCCCGAGTTCCTATCCCCGCCATTCCCAGCCCTGAGTCCAAGCCCAGGACCACACTGCCTGCACTGCACCAGAAGGCCCAAAGGCTGGAAATCCCACAACCACATGGCTTTTTAGGCATTGAAACTTCATCCAAAGGGAGAAATCCTGTCACCAAGGTGAAGAGCATTGCTACTGAAATGTGATCAAAGAGAGAGTTATCAACTTAAGTGTGCTCAGTAGTTTCTGTTCCAGACAAGAGAATTATCAACGAGAAACCAATCTTATAAGGTAGCTGCTATTGACAGGGAAATAAAAGGAATACAGTTCTTACCAGACAGACCTAAGTTGCTCCAAATTGCTGTCAGCTTGAAATATCTTGCTGGTAATTTGTTTTCAAATTCTTTCTCCCTAAATTTGATTTGTTGCTGTACAGTGGATGATCTATTCTGCACAGCATCTTAAAGAGCATTCCCGTTGTCCTCTCCCTGATTGTTTGTGAGCTATCACTTCTGGGAGTTGGCAGCATTTATTATAGAAAGGGACATCATCACTTGAAAAGCAGATTTTGTCTGAGGATGCGGTATCTGCCGCCGTTACAAATAGCAGCTAAGATAACTGGGAGGAAAGTCATCAGCAAAAAAATCACATTTCCTCCCCATCTTTGAGCTTGTCCACATGGGCAAGCAGCCATGCTGTGTCACCCCGGGGTGGGAGAAGAATGGAGCAGCATTTTCTAACAAGACTTGAATAAATCCTTCTACCAGGATCCTTCTTAACCAGGAGAAAAATTAGTAGGGTTTCCCACCTCCTGTGGTATTGTAGCAAAAGAATGAGCATCACACCCAGCATTTTTTTCTGCTGATCTCTGCTCTTCCTTGTGTGAGGGAGGAAAAGGTAATGCTGACTTACAAAGCATCCTGCTGGGTTCAGTGATGTCTCCTACGTGGTATGTCTGGGGCTTTCCCATGCCTCTGAATGATCACTCCCAGCTCTCCAGAAACTTGGTCACTGCAGAGGATATGTTTCTGCACGCTTCGCACAGAGGTAGAAATGCAAAGCTCAAGTCTCCCCTATCGGTCTGGATCCTTCCAGCCTGTGTGCAGTTGCCAATGAGAAGAGCAGTAACTTTGCTCTGGCTTTCTCATTGGAGAACATATATGTTTCTTCTCCTATCCTTGCCCTACTTACCTCAACCCTCTTTGTCCAATAGTTTAAGCAAATTCAAAGAAATTGTAGTTTTGGGATGAGGAGCTACCTTGGGTTAGTTACATGGCTTTAAAGCATGGGCAGAATGGATGGACTCGCCTGAGTCTGGCTCACAGGGCATGAGCTGCCAAAGGGCTGTCTGTGCAGCTTCCCAGAAAATAAAGGGTCTCACCTATCTAGTGTGTATAGCTGTGCTAGATTAAAAACAAAAAAACAAACAAACAAAAAAAGGAGATAATATATAAAGGTACTTGCTTATTTCTGGATCATTCCAGGAAAGTATTGGCAACTTTAGCATATTTCTGCTCGCCAGCTTGTTGGCAGTACCTGTAGGTGGCATTGCTGTAGAGAGGGCACTGCAGGCATGATGTCAGGCACTTCAAATCACCGCAAGAGCTCATGCTGCACTTTGGACAGGTCTTGGTGCCATCCAGAGCATGCAGATAACTGGAGAGTTGGGAGCTGGTGGAAGGATCACACTCTACCCGCTTAGGTGCTAGAAAGCTAATAATTGTTGCAAATGATCAAGAGCAGCAGAAAACAGTGCTAATTCAGCTGGCTGTAATTTTGCCACACAGTTTACCCTGACATCACATCAGGGAAAGTTCCACTTAAGCAATTGTAACATCACTGAAAAGGTTGAATTAAGAAAAAAGAGAAGGAACATAAACCTCCCACTATTGTTATTTTCAGAAAGCAACAGCAGGAAGAGCCAGTTAAAAGGCCTTGAGGCTTCGAGCTGTTATTCCTCCCTGGAAACCAGCCACGTAAGACACAGAAACACCCTGACCCGTGGGGGAGGTCTGCTCCATGCCCACGCCAGGGGACATGGGCCTGTTCCCACAGACAGGTCCCTACGCAGGACTACCTCACCGCCCTGCCTTCGGCTGCCCTTGGCATTTGATTTGCTCTGCTGTGGGATGCCCCGGGCAGATGGCTTGATGCTGTGTCCTGTCCGATTAGCAAATCTCCCAGGTGCCACTGCCAGGGCTTGGGACACTGCTGTGTCCCCAAACACACGTATTGTAGCGGGGCTGCTCAGGAGCTAGCAATTTTTCCTCTTTGCAGGAGCAGGCTGAGCCTTTCTGAGGTGACCGAATGCAGGTGTCAGCTGGGCAGGAGCAGCACAAATCAATCTCTCACTGCTTAAAAATATATCTGTATATCAGATCCCAACCCTTTCCTCTAGAGTCTTGTGGCAGAAATGGAGTTTTAAAATGCTCAATTATTTATAGCTGAAACGCTGGGGGAAAAAACAACCTCATTTGTCCTGCTGGAGCAGAGTGTGCCGCTCCCCATCACCCACTGCTTGCACAGTGTGTGAGAGTAATGAGATCTGGACAGGGTAATGAAGAACAAGGAGGAAGGATTAGTGCCCAAAAGCAGGGTACGAGCACCCCAAAGCAGAGGCAGTTCACCCAGGGACATGCTCAAACTCAAATTACCACAACCCTGAGGTGTGCCAACTGTTGCTTTCATGCCTGGGTGTTAATTATCACTAATTAAGTGGGGTAGGTGGTTCCTTAAGTACAGGCTTCTTCTGGCAGATCAGGGAGAAAGGACAGGTTTTGTAGACCCACAGATGTTGTGTCAAAGGGATGCTCTGGATATTTAACAGCTTTTAGGAGGGAAACTGTGGGATGATCAAGGGACTGGAGCATCTCTCTTATGAGGAGAGGCTGAGAGACCTGGGCTTGTTCGGCCTGGAGAAGAGAAGGCTGAGGGGGATCTCCTCAGTGTTTATCAGTATCTGAAGGGCGGGTGTCAGGAGGGTGGGACTGGGCTCTTCTCAGTGGTGCCCGACGACAGGACAAGGGGCAATGGGCACAAGTTGGAACATGGGAAGTTCCACTGAAATCTGAGGAAAAACCCCTTTGCTGTGGGGGTGCCCGAGCAGCGGCCCAGGCTGCCCAGAGAGGCTGTGGAGTCTCCTTCCCTGGAGCCATTCCCACCCCGCCTGGACGTGGTCCTGTGCCCCCTGCTCTGGGTGTGCTGCTCACGCAGGGGGGCTGGACGGGGGGATCTCTTGAGGTCCTTTTCAACCCCTACTGTTCTGTAATTCTGTGAGTTCCTCCAGAGGAGGAGTGTCTGCCTAAATTTGCCCTTTTTTTTTTCCCCGCTGTGTTTTGGAAGAGGTCCCTGCCCAGTGAAGGAAGGGACCATCATCCAAGGTGACGCATGACTTGAGGAACAACAAGAAGAGATGAAGGGAGAGCGAAGATGAGAGACCAGAGATGGAAAGAAAGACCAGATGGAAAGACAGCAAGCATCACATGACTGCTAGACAGGGGATGGAAGAATTTTGCATGGCTTCTGAACATAAATTAATAATTATGGCTGTGCAGAGTCCCTCTCCTTTACTGAATTCCCCACTGTTTTTGCCTAGTGCTCATGGACAGGCAGTGGCATGGAGAGAACAATCTGGAGGGATGGTTTGAAGCCAAGTGAAGTACCTTCACTTGCCTAATTTAGGCCAGAACAGGAGAATCTCCAACTGGGGCCCCCTTCTTCCTACTCCCTCCTGGGGAACAGACTCCATCCTCCTGATCCTGGGGAACATGGACATCAGGACGGGTCCAAAATCCGGGTGTGTTTTGCTTGACTGCTTTGTGGTGCATCGCCCTGAGCAGTGGTTACAAACCTCAGTGCCTGTAACCATGGCAATCTCCTGCAGCCGCATCCTTCCCTGCTGCAGCCCCAGGGCCGGCAAACATGGGGGCCACCCCTTGCCCTGCAGCATGTAGGGACTGATTTTGCTACCTGCATTTTCCAGGAAAAAAGGTGCAATCCGAAGAGAACACTCACCCTGGATGACTTAGAGGTGGTCCCAGGGGTCAGGGACAACCATGCCATAACAGAACCTGCCCAGTGCAAACGCCAGTCCTTTCGGTCCAGCTCCAAGACAAACATTGCCCTGCTCCAGCTCCACAGCATCCGTCCTCCTTCACAGCATGATGCTCAGGCACTCAGGAGATTTTGGGCCATGTCCTCCAGTGAAACCAATAGCATTTAGCAGCTGAGAAACTGGTGGTTTGGCTTTCTATTAGAATAAAGCTGTTTAATTCCTTCCCACCTCAGCACTGCCTTCCTGCACAGCTCTGTTGGTGAGGTCTGCATACAGAATATTAGGGATTCTGAGACAGATGATTAAATACAGTTCTGCTTAAATTCAATCCCGAGAGGATGGATGTGGAACTGCCCTGCTGTAAATTAAGCACTAAAGTGGGAGAAAGTAGAAACCATGGTGGGGAAGTGGTTCTGTTTCGTTAGCACTCTCATGCCTAACGATCCCAGTGCCTCTGCCCACTTAAGGTGTGATTGCAATGCGATTTTGGTAAACCTGCTCAGACTCTGGTCTCAGCTTACCACAGCTGTGCTGCAATCTTCTGCCGCCCTGGCTCCGCTGCCACTCGGCCAAAGCCTGGCACAAGCGCTCATGCAAGGGCCAGCAACACAATCAGGAGGGGAGAAAAAGGGCAAAACACAACTTTTGTTAAACCAGTGTCACTTTCTCGTGCTAATGCTCAGTTTAAAAATCCCATCTGTGCCACACGTTGACCTCCAGCACCTCCTCTAAACCACCATAGCTGTATCAGCTTAGGAGTTACCACCAGGCATGGATAGCGCAACAGGTACTTTGCGGTGCAGAGCAGCAGCACATGTTTTTAGGGCAGGCAGAACCCCACAGTATCTCCTTACATTTGCAGAAACCCTCCGAAACCCTGTGCAAGTCAAAAAGTAGGAAAGTTGGGAAGAGCAATTGTAAACCTCTTCACGTGAGACGACTTCAAATCCATGGCTCTCAAAGGGCTCAGCAATGGTGGCCAGCACCATTATCCCCTCCTTACAGATGGGGAAACCAAGGAAATTAGTTGCCCTGTGTAACCCAGGAGAGCTGGGATTGCAGCAAGATCCCAGATTAGGGAAATCTCAGCCCTTAGGCCATAAATGAGTCGTCAGATGTCAGCATCAAAGGCTATAAAATCAGAGCCCTGCTGCCCAGCTGGCCCCTGCAGTTGGGGATGTCTTAATACTGGCAGGTCCGAGATGCAGTCAGGACTGCCGAGCCCCATGCCCTCTGCTAGCAGCTTCAGTTTCCTTCCAAGAGACCAGGATAATAGCTTCCCGTGAGCATCACTAAAATTGTTGAGAGCAGATAACACCAAACCATCCATCTGCTTGCAAGTCTCCACTGACCGATAGCCACAAGAGCATGCACAGACTGAACTCCCTCCGTTCAGGAGCATCAGTGTGGTGCCCACTTAAACACCTGGGTTTGTGCTCTTCTGAACCTCATGTCCAGATGAAACAGTCCCTCATGCTGATCAGAAAAAGGCTGAGCCTTGATTGCACAGTTGCTGGGGCTCAAATCCACATTTTCTCCCCCACTGCCTGTCACCAGGGCCTTTTATCCACACCTTGGCCCCTGCTGCCAGCTGTAACACAGGTATAGGGGACTATTCAGCTGCTTTGGAGTGGAGCAGCCTGCTTGTAAACTCGATATTACTTGAGGTTTGCTCAGAGTTCATGCCCCAGGTTGCAGTTTGATGGAGTGAGCCAGTCCCAAATGCCTCTGATGGATATAAAAAGGATATGCAATCAGACGTGCACTTAAGCAAGTGCATTACCAAGTTAAATGACTTCAGTTTTACTAAGCGAATTAAAAATGGAACAAAGTAATGATCAGATTAAGGTCATAATTAATAACTCTATAGGTTCAAATTATCCAGTCACCAAATAAATACCGCATATAATCAGAGGAAGCTGTGGCTGATAGAGGGAATGAGTGTCCTGCTCAGAGGTCTTTGGGAGGCAAAAGCTACCTTTTGAGCAGTGACCTCAGCTCACTGAGACCACGTGTTAATCTTGCTGTCAAGGAGACCCTTTTNTCAGGCAATTAAATATGGGCTTCTAAAGTGTTCCAGTAGCTTTTAGCCTAAAATATAAAAGCTGATTGCCTCTTTAGGAGCCTGAAGTTAATGAAAAGTTTCCCAGGCCAGTGGTGGGACCCTACTACACCATGCACAGCTGGGATCCGGCAGGGTTTCTCTCCCAGACCAGCAGAACATCCTTAAAACAGCACCCAAATAAAGCACCTTGCCATAGGCAGGGACAGGATGGCGATTTTCACAGCACTCTGATCACTTCTGGGTTGTACCACAACAAGCACCAGCAGCTTCAGCTGCGTGGTGGAGCCAAGGCATAATTCCCAGCTGCCTGCTTCCTACGGCCACCGCAGCGCCTGCGGGGAGGCCAGCGCAGCTCGGCTGCAGGCTGGGCTTACCTTGCACTCAGCAAGGCAGAGACCCCAGCGCGGCCCTCGGCAGCTTTCATGGCACCTTGGCTGGCTTCTGCTGCCTCTCACTCTGGTTTCTGCTATAAAGCTATTTCTCAGGTTTTGCTTTGATGCAGAAGAGCAGGAGACATGGTTGTCACTCAGCTTGCAAGGGAGGGTTTTGGCAGAGGTTTCAGGGAAGCTGCTGTGGCGGGTGGATAAGCCCAAGGGATGTTTAGTGTAAGGAGGGGAACCTGCCTGGGTGGGCTGTGAAAGACAGACCCTTTGGGGGTGAAAACCTTCCCCTTCCACTCAAGCAACCAGATCATCAGGGAGGGGGCTGCAAGCAAAAGAAGGACCTATTCCAAATACTGCCAAATTGTAGGCATCACAGCCACGAGGTCTCTGGAAGCCAAAACCCATCAGTGGGCTCAGAAGGGATTAGACAAATTCAGAGAAAGAAAAGCTTCATTAACACTCAACTGAGAACAGGGCTCCAATGCAGCCCCAGCTCTAGAAGCCTTCAGCCCCTCAGTTACAGGTGATGGAGACCCTCAATTGCTCCCTCAGCCTGCACAGGGGCTGCCACACTGCAGGGGGCTTTGCTCCGACACCACATCCTTTACATCAGAATTGCATCCAAATTTAGTTAAAAAGAACATAAAATCCTGCATAGAACCTGAAGCATTTGAGAGTCCCTCTGCGAGGCTGGTGGGCTGGCACAGAGCAGAAGCATGAGCGCCTGCCCGCGCAGGCAGCTGCCTGCCCTGGCCCTGGGACTCTCCTATCTCTCCACCCGGCTGATAGAGATCAGACACAACCATGGATGCACACCCAGAGGAGCCCTCTGCATCAGCCTGGCAGGGCTCTCCCATGAACTTTTTCTTTAATGATTTTTTAATTTTATATTATTAACAAAAAAAAAGATAAATCTGTTGTAAAACTAGCGTTTAGCTGCTTGCACTGACGGAGGGTCAGGCATAGGGTAGGGATGCACAAGAGGGCCTGGCGGGCAGCAGGACCCTCTCTGTTGGGTTCTGCCGCTGCAGAGCTCAGCTCCACACCAATATCCATCACCAACATGCAGGGAGCTGTCCTGGCTTAGGGGACTGCGTCCCCTCCTCCCCCAAACAGGCTTTCTGCTTTTGGGAAGATGCTCCTAAGCTATCCCCAACACAGCTAAGCAACACCCCAGGCAGTACGATAAAGCCACAAATCAATGCCATGAAAAGCCACAACAGTCAGGTCTCTAACCAAAAAGACGCAGAAACCCCCGTCACCAAGCATCTCGGCTCAGACAAACCCGCAGCCCCCCGAGTGGCCCCATCCCTGCCACCCCCAGCCCCGCTGAGCAGCCGGGGCATGGCCACCTTGCCTGCGGGGCAGCTGCTTTGCCGGCAGACTCGCCTGCGTTGTCCTCATAGCAATGGCCAGGAGATGATTTATTTTTTCCTCTGGGCCAGCCCTTTTCTGCTTCTAGCCCACTAGCCTGGAGGGAGGACAGCACTGACATGCTCACAGCAGCTTTGCAGCTTCCTCAGGCTTCTTAGTTAGAGCAGACATAAACACCTTTGACACAGGTTGTGAGGTTTCTGTCCTGTTACTGAAGCACCAAACAAACAGGCTTCAAAAGGAGAAATAATAGCTCAGCTGGAGCCCAGGAGCCAGTGCTTCCTGATGTACTCGCCTTGCGGGCACAGCCACAGCCCACGCAAACCCCACTGGCTCTTTCAGCTCCCCTTACATCTATCCTATCCCATCCCATCCCATCCACCTCCCGCCAGCCCACAGCCACACCAGGCTGGGCTACGCAGGGCACAGAGACCTTACAGCACCCTGGCACAGAGGGAGGATAGGCAGGAGCATGGCTACAGCATCCTGCACCATCGCCTCCCTTGGTTCGGCATAGCTCTGCTGGCTGCAGGCAGAGTGCTCGGGCCAGGCAAGCAAAGTTTGTGCTCTCCTTGCCTGGGAGCATAAATCACCCCACTCTGTGTCTTTTCTATGGGCTGGGTGCTCCCTCTCTAAGCCATTTGTAGGTAAGCATGTGCAGGGGGTTTCTCACCATAGCCACCAGTGGGGGACAATGACCAGCTCTGCCACCCCTGCCACCTCAGCAAGGGGCAGCTGATTTTGGTCCCTTGAAATGCGATGTGGTGAACATCAGCTGTGGGCGAGCAGCATGTGGGGATGACCCCCACCTGCTGCTGGGCAGCTGCTCAAAAAGATGCGTTATCTGGATGTTACCTCACCATGGGCAGCCCAGCAGCTCCAGGCTGGGGCTAGGGAGGTCTCTGTGCTTCCCACAGAGATGTATTTTTTCCCAGCCGTCGGAGTCCATCCCTGGAACTGAATACAGCCGCCCATCCTCTGCTGCACCTCCAGACTGTGGCCAGGCTCCAGCAGCCGGCCGGGGATGCTCCAAAAGGGCTGACAAGGAGCCATGTTCCCCTGCGTGGCAGAGGCTGGGGGCCAATCTGCCTGGCAAAGCCTAGAGATTACAATCTCCATGCAAAAAAGCAATTTATTTTGACAAATAAAAAAAAGGAAGCGATATGATTAGAGGCAACAAAGCTCTTGTGGGAGCTCAACAGTAGAAAAATACCCATCGCTTGTCCTGGCTTCAGCAACCAAGGGAGAGAATAAGCTAATTGCTTTTGTAAATTAAATGTACAGGTGATTTGCTTGTGGCATGTGTGAATTTCGCCCTTTAGTACTGAAAGAAAGTTGCCCTTTCTGCTCTTCAAGGCAGATGTTTGATAGATGCACCCCAGGCACAGGCCCGGAAGAAACCCCTCGTTCAAAGCTCAGACCCAGGTAGGCTGAAAATATCCCCCCGGAGCAGTTTGCAGAGCTGGGGGCAGCCAGCCCAGCCCAGCCCAGCCCTGCCCTGCCCTTTCCCATTCCTGAGATGAGGAAATCTCACCTTAAAAACATAACTGCAGGCTGCTTCATCTGCAGAGTTATTGCTCTTTTAAGAGCTTGGGGCATAGTCAGAACACTGGGACCCCTTGGCGGTGGCAGTGTCCTCCCCCTGCTGTGACCATCCATCCTGCTGGGCAATGTGCTGGGAAATGCCAGCGTGCCAATGTGCCAGCCAAATTCCTAAAATTGAATTCAATTTTACATTCAATTTAAGTGCATTCTATTAAAAAAAAAAATCCCCAATCCCCCTCCCAATACACTGTTTGAAAATTAGCAATGATTTAAATCCCTCAGCTGCTGTACAAAGATAGGCAGAGAAGGAGCATCCAGGCTTTTATTATTATTTTATTGCTGCCAGTGCCTGCGTATCCCCCCGCCTGCATACCCCCACCTATACCGGGGCCGGAGCAGCTCAGAGCGATCATGGCTTCTTTCTGATAACCCCATTTCTTGCTGAATCGCACCCAGACCCCCAAGCAGATGCTTTCAAAGTGCCCCAGGAGTCCTGCCTCCTGCCTGAAAGCTGCGCTGCTCCCTGGGTGTGACCCCCTGTCCTCCCACACCACAAAATCCCTCCAGCTTTTACCAAATTAGAAACATCCAACTCCACAAAACCATCCTGCTAGAGTGTATCTCCAGTTTTAAACGTGGTTGGAGCTTTTTGGGAAGAGCCCAGCATTGGGTTTGTGCTATATTTACACTCAGTGATTTTAAGACCCTCCTCTTAATTGCTCTCCAAGTGGCTGAGCTCCGATGTCCCTCCACCAGCTGATGCCAAACCCCTGGGGTGCCTGGCTGCAGGAGGCAGAGGGGACTCCCCGACATCTCCCCTAACCCCACTCTGCTCCTCCTCATTAGTCCTCCGAAATGCCCAGGGTGCTGGGTCTCCGAGCTGGGATTTGGGCTATTTGCATGCTAAATCCCCAGGACTGGGCCAAGTTAATGTTTTAAGAGGGTTGTTGGAGTGATCTGTTAATGTGTACAGGGTGTGTTTGTCCTCTTGTTGCTCAGAGCCTGGAGCAGCTGTAAAAAGAGGAGCCAAGAGCAGGAGGGTTTGCCAATTACATGATCCTATTGTTAATTACCTTAATTACAAAGGATACACTGCTAGGTGACATCTCCACCCGAGGCCTGTGCTGCAGCATGCAGGTCCTGAAGCCCCAGGACTGCACACAGAGACTCATCCAGACCCTTTACTGGGCTCCCAGGCAATGGGGGACGAGCCCCGAGCAGCGCAGAGAGGACCCCATCACCCAAAGGGCTCCTCAAAGCAGGAGGGAAAGAGGTGGGAGATGGGGGTGCTGCGAGCACCTCTGTGCCGGGGCTCCCCAGAGCTGAGCCCGGGGATGCACCCAGCACCCCCCTGGGAAGGCGTCCGCAGCATCCCTGCGCTCAGGGGTTCTGCAGGGGATTTATGGGGAACTTTGAAATGTCCCTTCTGGTTCTCCTCTGCCCCCAGCCCCGGGGCAGCTCTGGCTGGTTCAATCCCTTCCCAGACGGTTTCATAGCCTGAAGTCGCTGTTTACAAAAAGCAAATGTTTTACTGTTAGCTAATCCGGCTTGTTTGCAAAACCCCCGAAGGCTCATTTTAATAGCAAGTAAATGATTCTTAACGATATAAATCAGACCCAGCCGAGGCTGGGAGTGTTTGTGATATCTTGCACTGTAACCAGGAGTCAAGAAATGAATTAGTCTCAAATTGAAAAGGGGAAGGTTTCCATCTGAAATTGGGTAAATATGAGACTTCATCAAGGAAAGATAATCACTTTGTGGGATAATAATGAGGCTTCAGCTTATCAGTTTTGCATGGAGAATCCTTAATACGCCTGTAGCGGATTTCACTGCCATGAATGGTGTGAGAGACAACTCAATAAGAGAGCTAATGGAGAGAGAAGAGCTGCCACAGCCCCCGGCCCCGACTCTTCCCCAGCCCAGAGGCTCAAACACATCTGGCTTTGGAGAAGAAAGTCAAGAAAATGAAAACAAATTATATGGATTGCAAAGTGTCTGGCTGGGGGGGAAGGCTCTGCTGTGGTGGGTCCCCACCTTGCTCTGCCAGCACGTCCTGCGTCTTATTGCAGGGGGTGTCCATCCTCAAACGGGGTTCCTGGCTTGCTTTCCACCACCCTGCCCAGGGTCCCAACCTGCTCAGCTGGGATCAGCAGGAGTTTTTCACTTGGTTGTAATGCCAGCTGGATTAGCCCCAGGGAGAATAAAAACCTGACCTCAGGTGTAGGAAGGGACAGAGAGGTGAAATGGCCCAGGTCTGGTGTGTTTAGGGTGTTGCTCCTCGTCCCATTCCTCTCGTATGGGGAGGGATCCTCAAGCGCAAGGGGCAGACTCAGAGGCAGGCGCTCAGCATCCCCTTCCCTCCCCTTCACAGGCGAGGAAGCCTCAGCCAGGGCATCGCAGGCTCTTTGGGAGGCAGCTGGCACAGCTGCAGCCTCGGGCTGTCCCCAAGGGGGGAGGCCGTCCCCAAAGTTGTCCTGGCCCAGGGGCTCAGCAGGAACCAGGGGCCAGCAGGAACCAGGGCCAGCTCCGGTGCTTGTACACCCCCTGCTCCAGACCTGTCTTCCACCTGGGAACTCACTTGTAATTACTTTATAGTCCTGCTGATTTCCGATGAAATTAGGCGAAAGCTTAGATTTGAGTGAGGGACTTTGTCTTCTCAGGAGAAAAATGGAAAAGAGAAAGGGGAACCTGGAACATGTGATTTGGTTTAGCATTCAGGGAGACTTTCTTTTCCCAAACTCAGGCTGAAAATGACTCAGTATTTTCCTCCCCAAATTGCTCCCATTGTTTGCATTGTTTTGCACTTGCTGATGCCGGAAGCATTGGTCAGGGAGCTGCTGCCTCTTTGCATGGCTGCAAGTGGCCCCTTAGAGCAGAAGTCGTCACGTATGCACCGAGCCAGCTCCCTGCCAGTCCTGGGGACACCTTCTCCTGCCCCAGCAGGGACACAGCCACCCCACAGCCAGGGCTGGCTCCTGGGGCTGCTTGAGCTGGCCAGGCTGGGGGCAGAGGAGAACCAGAAGGGACATTTCAAAGTTCCCCATAAATCCCCTGCAGAACCCCTGAGCGCAGGGATGCTGCGGACACCTTCCCAGGGGGGTGCTGGGTGCATCCCCGGGCTCAGCTCTGGGGAGCCCCGGCACAGAGGTGCTCGCAGCACCCCCATCTCCCACCTCTTTCCCTCCTGCTTTGAGGAGCCCTTTGGGTGATGGGGACTCCCTGCACTGCTCAGGGCTCGTCCCCCATTGCCTGGGAGCCCAGTAAAGGGTCTGAATGAATCTCCATGTGCAGCCCCAGGGGTGTGGGACCTGGGACCTGCTGCGATGCCTGGCAGTGGGTACGGAGGAGCAAGAGGGAAGGGGTGATGCTGGCACTCATGATGCCAGGCTCGGGGAGAGGCAGGGACCCCACCTGCCTGCTGCAGGGGGATCCCGGGCGAGGGTCCTGTGGGGAGACCAGCTACAGCCCAGCAGTGCCTGGGGCGTGCAAATGGGGTTTTGATGAAGCTTTCAGCAGCACCGTGGCTGTGATGTATAATAGAGGGAGGGCTGCGGAGCTGAGCTTAGTGCAGCATCAACTTGTCCCCAGCAGACAAGGGGTCCAGACCAAGCACTGTATCTGTGTTAATCCCCCATCTGTCTGTACAGCACTGGGCCAGCAGGATGAGCTGCCTGACCGGGGGATACTGCTGGGATCGGGGCCACAGCGGGAGCACTGTGCAGCCCCTGCATGGTGCGTTGCCCATGTGCCAGGAGGGTGTCAGCACCAGCATAGCTCCAGAGGACAGGCTAGGCTTGTCCTGGCTGGGCCAGCTCCAATGTCACCAGCATACCCCGGAGACCCAGCCGGGCAAGGGCACGGGGCACCCATCCCACCATGGCCACGCACGAGGATGTGAGCAGGCAGTGGGGCTGGCCAGACACTGAGGGCTGCTGCAACAGGAGATTTTTCACAGCAGAGCTGCTGGACCTGTTGGCTAAGGGGCTCATACATCATGCTTGGTTTGCCCAAATGGCACCTGATAACTTGCATGCAATTAAAAGTGGGCTGTAATTGCCCTGATGGTAATACCTCAGGCTGTCAGGAGGATAAAGCTGGGCTGGCCGGCACAGAGAACCCAGTGGTGGGCCAGGCAGCGGGTTTGCAGCCACCAGGGCCATGCCAGCTTGTCATGCTGCGCCCTGACCTCCCCGCTCAGAGCCCAGAACAAAATGCACTTCCCATGGAGCATCTCCCCTGGCTATGATGGGGTCCCGGCCCCTCTGGGCAGGGGTGCTGGCCCAGGGCAGCCATCTGGGGAGTGGGTGCAGCTGCGGCTGAGTGAAGCTGTGGGTTCATTACCAACCTTTTCAAAACCCATGCTTAAAAATATCCCCCGCTCGCATGGGCTGGCTCAGCTGCACGGCTCGTCTTCATCTCCCTCTCGGGATATAAATAGCCGGCACTGAATAGCAATGCTGGCCCAGCGCTTTTCACGCTGCTGCACAAGAGGGGACGGTGGCACGAGTCCTGATGGGTGGCCAGAGGCGTCGGCCGAGCGGCCCAGCAGTGTCCCACCAAGTTGGGCTGCAGCTCCGGGTGTCCCAACAGGAGCCGCTTCCAGCAAAGAGCTCAAAGCAAAATGCAATCAAGGCAGCAGCCAGGAAAAGAGATGGTGTGGTTTTGGGATGAGGGTTGAGCTGAACAAGTTGGCTTTTCTTTCACAAGGTTTCACAGGCTTTTGGGGGAAAATTTGTGATTAATTTTGTGGCAAAATTACAAATTTGCCATTTGCAGAAGAGGGTACTCCTGCATTATGGTCCTTTGGTGGTAGAGGATGAAGATGCTCCCACACCATGTGTCCTCCAGCAACCCCTGATATCAGGGCAGGATGATGTACCCAGGAGGGAAGAAAACAGATGCTAAAACAAAATAAAAATTATTTTCCTTATCTTCTACCAAGAGCCTGGTATTTAATAATGAAGGAGAGTCAAATGCTCAGACATGCCCTTATTAAACAAAAGGTGTAAATGTCTTTGCTTAATCCTGTGCAGCTCTCAGACTAAACGCAGGGCAAAAGATTTTAATACCTTTTCTAAACAAGGATGCTCTCATTCTCCAGTGCAGCTGCAGCTTCCTCTGTCCAGGAAGCTCCTCAACTGCTTCATCATGGGTCCCCCACCAGACTAACCCGTGTCCCGCCAGGAATTCATCGTTAGTCTCCACATATCAAGAAGATGATCCATCATGCAAGGGGAAGAGGAGGAAAAGTCCACGTGAAGCCTGCCCTCATCATGGCAGTGTGCCGTGTCCTTGGAAGCAAATTAGTCGCAGTGCCACCAAGAGATGACGTGAAATAACCCTGGGTGCTCAGTGGGCTAATCTAAGCAGAAGGAAAAATTCATGCCCAAAGGCAAGGTGAAGAGTTTCTTGGTTGTAAAGGATATTTTTGAATTGGTGGTGAAGTCTCTTCTGGGAAAGGGTTGGAAAAAACCGCTGCAACTTCAGAAAACCCCATATCTCCATCACTGCCCATCCGGGCTGGGACTTGGCCTCCAAGAGCCGCCAGCAATGGTTTTCATGGCACAGACAGGGGCTGACCTGGAAGGTGATGCTGAAGCGGGGTGTCCCTTTCACCCTGTGTCCCTCCAAGCCAGTGTTGGTGGCTCTGGCTGTGTCACCGCACAGAGCGGATGGGGACAGCCTCCACGGTGACGGAGCTGATCTCTGCAGCCCTCGGCATTCCTGTCACCGTGTGGGGTCTGGGATGTTCGCTCTTGCTCTGTGTCCTATTCATTTCCACCAGCAGCCAAAATCTGCTCCATGGCCTCCTTCATTTAATCCAGAGGAGAGGGGCGTTTAATCATCACATGCCTTTCCTCCAGTTCTCGTCTCCCCTTCCAGTGTCTCTGCTAGAGAAAAGGTGATGCTCTGAGCCAGCCTTCTGCTTTGATGGCCAAGGGGATGTCATGCTTGCTTGCAGGCACCCCTGTCATGTTTGGCCATATAACCTCCACCCCTTAAAGTATTTTTCCATGAAAAAGGGTCATCTCATAACTGGGAAAACAAGGCAAAGTTCAATTTTGGGGATTCCTGCCAAGAGAGGGCTGAATCTGTTCCCAGACTGGGAAAGGCTGTCCCAGGGCATAACACTAGGAAGGGCCACAAGCCCCTTCGTGGCCAGAAATGGCCTTTACCTCTGTCCACAAGCCAAAAAAAGCTGAGACTCAGTGTGATTTTGAGTCATCCCCAGCGCATGAGTCACTGCTGCTCCTCGGTTTATAATTTCATTGGGAATGGGCTCTTTTTTGTTCCTCTGCCAAGGGCATGGAGGGGTGGGAGCCAGGGCAGGGTAGGAGCTGATGCCTGGGCTGGGCTCTGCAGCCACCACTCTGGAGAAGACACCTCTCTTCCTAGTTAAGGCACTGAGCCAAAATAAGCCCTGCCAGAGCGACTCTCCTTTGAATGTCTAGCTGCTTTCAGGAAACCTGAAATGGTGGCTATGCTCACATCATAAGAAGATTATTGCTTTTCTACACCAGGCTTTTTGCCTGCACACTGTTGGTTGCTAATCATATCTTTTTAGCTAGTTAACCTGGGGGTCTATCGGTCTGATCCCTCACCTTTATCAGATCTCAGTCTTGCTGAGCTGACAAGCATCACTTACACTTCCTTGGCTCCCTGGAAGATCTCTGCCGCTTGTTTCAAATGTGCTGAAATGATGCCAGGCTCGGGGAAACTGCCTTTTCTGGAAATCCCTGCAGCCCTGAGTGACTGGTCCCCAGCCCAGTGCACAACTGGGAGCAAGCGGCACTGAAAAGCCTTGCACCCACCATGCCGCAGCCCCAGGGGGGTCCATCCTGGGCAAAACCTGATCCTGGGTAATGCAGGTTCCTTGCAGAGCTTCAGGGAGTGTTAAAACAATTGCAGCAGGAGAGGCCAAAGCTGCTCCTGCGGCCTGGGCTGCTCTGTGCGTGGTCCCCATGTGCACACACACACACACGCACATGCACGTGCGCACACACACTCTGCATGTTGGACGCAGAGCTATAGTTTTTCTCGCTCATGATGTGTCCTCAGTGATGCTCCTTGTGCCCTGAGCAATGAGGAGATGCTGCGGGCGATGCTCCCCCAGCCCCCATGTCCTTGGCAGGGTGAGGGTGAATGGCCCTGCTTCATGGGTGATCCGAGCAGGAGTCACCGAGGAGGAGGGATGGCTGTAGCAGGAGCAACAAAGAGCAGAGCTGCACCACAGACCCCCCACTGCAAACCTCCTCCAGCCCCAGGGAGTCACAGCGAAGCCACCGTCCCTGTGTCACCCCTGGGAGAGCGTTGCTGCTTCAAGCCCTGGCAGTGCCAGTCAGGAGCTGGGATTTATTTTCCTGGCTCTGTGAGGTACCGCCGGTTCCCAGGGGTGCACCTTGCCTCCCGTGGCTTTTGGCAAAGCCCCACGCTGCCTGTGCTATGGGGTCAAAATGAGCCCAGAGCCCAGCGTGCAGGTACAGCTACACCTGGAGCTCCGCTTTGAACACATGCAGTGCTGGGGAGTGCTACATCCTCAGACAGCTCCAGTGGGGCATGCGACATGAGCGGCCGCTTTCCCCCTGAACCGCTCTGCCTCCATTCCCCGCTTGCAAAATAGAGATGAAAATACCTCAGTATGTGGCAAGGGAGCTGGGAAAATAGATGGGTTGTTTGAGAAGC
Organism: Anhinga rufa; assembly: GCA_013400875.1. Lineage (NCBI taxonomy): Eukaryota > Metazoa > Chordata > Aves > Suliformes > Anhingidae > Anhinga > Anhinga rufa. The sequence continues at coordinate 20,886 of VZTV01035872.1, forward strand.
ACTCAGAGGCTAACGATGAGCTCCACATGGCAGCCCGGGTAGAAATTGATACCCCCGGCTCCACTGAGCCATGCAAAACCTGGGTACCAAAGAGATGCTCACTGCCCTGCATCCTTCTCGGCCAGTCCTTGCGGCATGCAGGCAGAGCAGCGTACAGGAAGGGCAGGATCCTGCCACACGCCATGCTCATCGTGGCATTTCTGGGCTTGGCTGTGTTTGTCTCTGCAACCCGAAGAAATCTTTTTAGGTAGGAGAGCACACAGCCCTTGAAGATCTCTTTGGGGGCATCATCACCACCAAGCCCAGGATTTAACACACACAAGGGTATTTCCTCAGCTGCCAGCATCGGGTGTACCGTGGTACGCAGGGGTTAACAGCTCAGCCAAACTGCTCAGGTTTATTTTCTTAATTTAAAATAAGCTTTTTTCACGGGAAGCGGCTGGGTGTGTGGAGCGAAACTCATCACTCCAGGGATGCTCAGCACTGCTGAAGCCAATTTCAGGAGTAAATACGTATTTTTAATGTATTTCTTTTTACGAGGCAGAAAGGCGACATGGCTGGATGGTGGAGAACTTACCTGAGCTAATGGCCCAGCTGGAGCTCTTCCAACCAGCCTGTTTAAGGAAATGGATAGTTTGGGGCTTTGCTTAGGCTTTAAATGCTTTTAAATAGATCTGTGCTATTTACCTGCTCTCTCAGTCCCTACCACAGAGAAGGAGACGGGTTCTGCTGGCAAGACCCACGCCTGGGTGGGAGGTGAAGGCCAAAAGACGCTAAAGGTCGACCTGGTCATGGGTGTGCTGGCAGAGGGCTTGTTCCTCTGAGCCTTGCATGATGCACAGCGGCAGAGGAGCCGCCAGATCCTGGTCCATGGTTTGCCCCCAGGGAAACAAGGACTTTCCCTACTGGGCAGAGACCCACCAGCGTGTCACCCTCTGTGCCGACCACCTCTGGCACAGGCTGGCACAGGCTGTGGGACTTCAGAAAGGGACGACGCTTTGAGCGCGTGTTTAGAGGTCCTTGCGCTTGCAGCTGGATCCAGAGTCCCTTGTGGTCGTCGGGCTTCTTCCCACTGCCAGTGATGGACTCTCCAAGAGGTTTGGAGACCCCTTCAAGGCTTCCTACCAGCTCCGTACCTCCACACAGGGGAGGAAGCAGCACTGTTGGAGAGCCAAAGTGATAATTAGCCTTTTCATTTGGGCCCTGCTACATCTAGGTCAGTCTATGGATTATGTGATATTCTGCCATTTCTTAAACACATTGGGAGGTTATTCATAAGACAGAGGTGCTCCTGCTCTCCTCTCATCTGGAGAAGAGCCCCTCACCAGCCTGGATGCTCGACCCTGGTCTCCAGGCTGGCCTTCCCTCTTCCTTATCTTGCTCAGACCTCTCCCACTCCTCCCGCAACATGTCCTCGCTCCCTGAGAAACTCACAGCAATTCCTTTCTTGAGCACTTTGGTGGAAGCCACCAGCTCTCTGCAGCAGGAAAGCTTTGCATCCAACCACGGCTTCGTGCCCAGGTGGCAATGGGTGACTGAGTCATGGGGTGGTTGGCCAGCAATATGCCGAAGCCAGCTTTGATGTGCTTTGCAGGAGGCTGTTGGGCATTTGCTTGGAGAAATCATCTCTCCAAGCATTGTGGAGAGGGCAAAAGTTTCAGAGCCATGCTTATGGCTCTTAACATCAGGCTGAAATCCAAAGGGGCTCTGAATTTAGACCCATATAAATGAGAGCAAGGTTTATCTTGATGGCAAGAGCTGCCTCTGCTATGCTGCTGGGGATTCCCAGAAGGAGCTGGCTGCACATGGTGGGAACAGTCACCCATCCCGCCCACGGAGGAGAGCCCTGCATGGGGTCCAGAGCCGCTGGCACTCAGTTTGGCCATCCTGCAAGGTGGCTTTCAGCAGCACAACGATGAACTTTATCTGAGCTGGGGCGTTGGTCTGATCACACAGCCTGGGAGTTGAAGGTGCTGGCTTAGAGAAAATAGCTCTTCAGCTGAATTCCCCTGTGGGACTGTGTATAAACAGCTTCGATAACATTTTCAGCCCTGCAACAGGTTTGAAAATAAAATTCCAGCAATGGATTTAAGTGAGTGTGTCTTTGTCAGGCCTGGTGATGAAATAGTGGTGTGCTGCTTGCAGCTCCCTGTCCCTCACTCCGCTGTGGCTTTCAGTCAGCTGTGGGGCAGGTTCGGCTGCTCCCCTGAGCCGGGAATGAAAGAGTCAAGGTGAAAGGCACTGGCCCCATGCCGGGTGGGCCGGGAGCAAGTCAGAGAGCTGGGCTGGGGATGGCGGGGGGAGCTCCCCAGGACCCTCGGGGGAGCCCTTGCTGGCAGCCAGGTGCCTTGCAGCCCCTCAGTGCAAGTGGTGCGTGCTCCCTGCTCGTGGTGGATGCTCCCCGCTCACTGGCTAATTGGGGCAGCCACGGATGGGCACCGCCAGCCACATCAAGGGACTGGGGTGGGGAAAAGCAGCTTTGCTGTGTGTCAGCGCCAATGCCTCCTGGCTTCCATCTTCTGCAGGGTCCACTCTTGGGAAAAGGGCAGGGGCAGAGCCCGATGGCAGTGGAGGAGGGGGAACGGTGAGGAAGAGGAGCCAGGAGCAATGTTACAGGGTATGATCTGCCTTCCACACACAGACACGTCGGATGCACCAGGACCTCGGGAACTGCTTCGACGTTTGTGCGAGGAGGGCCAGCAGCATTGTGCCAGGCCCAGGATGGCATGTTGCATCCACACATCAGTGCCTGAGCAGCTGCCATCCCACTTCGATGATGTGTCCCAGCATGGATATTCAATGGCACAGCTGGGTACAAGCTACGTGGTGCTGGCAGCCTGTCTGGCAAGGACACCGCTCAGGAGAGCGAGCTGGGACGGAGCATCCCAGCCTGCCTTCATCTCCTCCCAATTAGCAGAGGAGACCACGAGCCCGAGACTTTGCTGCTGTCCGAAAGGATGCGCCAAGCGGAGACGCACGCCCAGTGCAAGGCTGCGCTGGGAGCCAAGGAAGACATAAAAATAGCTTATTTGCCTTTAAGCTGCTCTCCCAAACGAGATGCTCACCCAACTCCCCACTGAGAACTCCTTATTAAAGGTTTGGTCAGGAGTCTCTGATGGGCTTAAACACATGGGCACAGCTCAGAGCTGCAGCGTCCCAGCACATCGCCCCCTCCCGCCGCCTGCCCACCCACCGGCGGAGGGTCGACAGAGGCCTCCGGCCCCTTCCCCACACTGGGTGGGCATATATATATAGGGATGCACACATATATGTACACATATATACATAAAATGCTTTTTTCCCCCCATCACAGCCCTATTCTGGCATTTGAAGGGCTATGGGGACTGCAGGGCAGAGCAAGGCTGCAGTCCCTTGCGAGGGACGTGGCCTGCAGGCAGCCAGAGCCTCAGGCCGGCAGGGCTGGCAGGGCTGTCCTCCCGCCACAGCATCCCTGTCCGCCTGCGGCATCCTTACAACCCTGCCCATTCCTACCTCAACAGCCGCTCTCCTGAGGGATAGGTTTGAAGATCTCGGCAAGCAAATGGCCAGGATTTCACTGCACCTGCCAACGGGAATCAGGGGTGTCGTGGTTTAGCCCCAGCCAGCAACCAAGCACCGGCACTAAACTGGCAACCACGCAGCCGCTCGCTCACTCCCCCCACACCTGTGGGATGGGGGAGAGAATCCAGAGAGCAAAAGTAAGAGAACTCGTGGGTTGAGATAAGAACAGTTTACTAATTAGAATTAAAAAAAAGGCAATAATAGTAATGATAATAACAATGATTAAGATAATAAAAGGAAAACAATGAGGGAGAGAAACGAAACCCGAAAAGAAGGAAAACAAAACCAAACCCAAAACCCCACAAGTGATACAACCGCTCACCACCCGCTAACCGACGCTGCCAGTTCCCGAGCCGCGATTGCCCACACTCCCCCCAGTCCCTGCCAACTCCCCCCAGTTAATATACTGGGCATGACGTCATATGATATGGAATATCTCTTTGGCCAGTTTGAATCAGCTCTCTTAGCTGCGCCTCCTCCCTTCCCGGCTTCTTGTGCACCCCGCAGAGCATGGGAGGCTGGAAAAGTCCTTGACTAGTTCAGCACTGCCCAGCAATAGCCAAAATATCAGTGTGTTATCAGTGTTATTCTCATACTAAGTCCAAAACACAGCACTACACCAGCTACAGTGAAGGAAATTAACTCTATCCCAGCTGAAACCATAACAAGGGGAAATCCCCCAAACCAGGAACATCTGGGGCTTGTGTCTCCCCCAGACCAACAAAAGGGGATTTTAGTGGGAGCACAGGGAGGTGGAACCTCTTGCAGCAAGCAAAGACCCTCCCTCACCCCATGGCCCCATCCCGCGGTGCTCTTAGGACCATTGCCCCACCACAGGCACAACCCTGATGGGCGCTGCTGAGGATGGGGGACCCACGTGGAGGATGTCAGGAAAGGTGAAATACTGCTTGTGCCAAGGGAAACTAATACAGGTGGGCTGAGATTTTTGTCTCCCCCCATGGTGTCTGGCTGAGGTAAACCAGCAGTGTTCAGCCACGATGGCAGCACCTGCGCTCAGCCCCCGGCATGCGCCTCAGCACCTCTCCAGGGCTGCCGGGAGCCCCTCTGCATTTCCCTAAAGGGGCTTGAGGGGAAAAGAAATCACTATTTCCCCCCCTGTAAATGACAAGATGGACCAAGACAGACCAGCTCAGAAACTCACTGAAAAATAGAGTATTTTATATATATTTCTATATAAAAGATAATAGTTCTATATAATCTATATATATTTCTATATAAATAGATAGATATGTATTCTATATAAAAGAAAGATTATATTTCTATACAATCTATATATAGAAAAAAATCGTATTGTTTACCATGGTGTGACTTAGAGCCCCTCACCACCCCTTCCAACTCCAGCTCCAGAGACATGCGCGCTGTACGCGCTCTTGCTGCCCACCCACAGTCATCAGCGTGTTTCTTGGCATGCATGTGGGATCATGGGCTTGGGGGGGACTGGCATCTTACCCCATCCTCATCATACCCATCCCTCATACGTCATACCGGTGGCATCCCTACCCCAGCCAGCACAAAGTTCTCCCAGGAACGGGGACATTATGGGGCATCTCACCTGCCCTGATGAGCACGAGGCAGAAGCCGGCTGTGGCCAGTGTGCAGCCCAGCCGTGGGGCTGGGTACCCCCGTGCCAGCTGTGTGGCTGCAGGAGCGGCAGCAGTGCGGGAGGGCATTTCACCGTCCTGGAGCAGGGATGCTGGCCATCCTATGGGACACTTGGGGGCTCTGGGGACCTAGCAGAGTGGTGACACTCCTCTCGCAAGCCTGCACTGGGACAGCATTTGGGGACAGCCCCCATTTCCCGGCTGGTTGCAGGGGATTCCAGCCGTGCAGGAACTGGATGTTTCCTTGCAGCCTGTTGAGCTCCACAAACATCTGCAGAGCTGGAGGTGAAAGAGCTGGGAAAAGCCCCTAAACGCTGGTACACGCCTGAATGGAATGAAGCAGTACGGCAGCAGCCATCTGAGCAGCCGGAGCCTGGAGCAGAGGGAGGTGAAGGAGCCCGGGGGATGCTCCTGTGCTCCCATCCATGCCGCACGCAAGGACTTTAACGAGAAATTGCTTGTTAATGCGTGCCGTGCTTTGTGATTATTGAGCTACAGTGCGACATACTCTGCTGACACATTACAGGGCTTAGAAATAAATACAAGAGACAATTCTTTAGGTTTACGGCGTGAGGGGGCTGCTAATCTGCCAGGGGTGTTTTGTCTCTCCAGGCTCTGGCGGGCATGGGCTTTGCACCTTTTGTGTGTGAATTAAACATCAGCTGCAATGTAATTCTTTCCGCCTGCTAATTTGGGGTCAGGGGGTGCCATGTTATTGCCTAGCGTAGCTTGTTTGCTCCTTTTCCCTGCACTCCAGTAAACCCCTTTGCTAGAGCTGCACCTCCCCTCTCCTCCCAGGAGCTCTCTGTGCCTGTGCCCGTTGGGGAGCACCGAGCACCCCCAGCATTGCTTTTAAGGGCAGAGCATCAGCTTTGCAGTGCATGAAGCTGGCTGCCATGACATGGTGATGCTGCCACCATCCCCAAACCTTCCCAAACACCCAGTAGGGCTCCCCTGTGCCACCAAAACCCATTATCAGCTGTGATGGCTCAGTGCAGGCAGGAATACTTGCAATAACCCAGTCAAGATGCAGAGTTCATAAATTACTACAGGCACCTCTGAACCCCTCAGGGAGGCTACCCCAATAAACCTCAGGTGAACTTGTCTGTAGCTGTGAGTGGGACAAGCCTGGATGTGCGTGCAGAAAGGGTTACTGGGGAGAGAGGGTGGCAGGAAGACCCTGATGGTTTCATCTGTGCTGAGCTGGGAGCCCTGCTGCCTCTCACCAAGCAGGGGCAACACGCGACAGCCTTGGCCCAAAGCAGGTGGTCTGACCACAAGGGAATTCCTGGGACAAGCTGTGCCCATGTGTGGAAAGGTGACAAAGAGATGGGAGGGATGTGGGCTTCCCCTCCCCAAGCAGGGGGGGATGCATCCAGGCTGGATGCCTCTGCCTGCATCACCAAATTGCCCTGCCAGGCTGGCAATGCTCTTTCCACAGCTCCCTGCTTAATTATCTCTGTGCTGCGGGTAATAACTGGGGTGATTTGTCTGTGTTACCCTTTCCCCTGAACAGCGTCACCTGCTGCAGCTTGCTCTGTGGCTCTGCCTTTTGGAGGCTGTGACTCATGTCCCCTCATGTTGCTCTGTGATGGGCACCGCTGGTGAGGGTTAGTGCTGTCAGTCCCCTCTAACCGGTACGGGACACAGTATTTAACCCAACCTGAAGTCTCCTATGCCATGGTGGGACAGGTCCTGCCGTGTCTCTCAGGGCCTTCGTAGGGGTTTAGCAGAAGAGGGAGAATGAGAGCTGGGCTGGAAAAGATGTTTGCAAAAGGGGCATGCATGCACCGCATCTGCCTGCCCTTTGTAAGGACCGCATGCTTTTTTCCCCAAGGTCTCTTTCTTCCCGGGCTCTTTGGGGCCAGCATGCAGCAGGCACAGGATCTACTCCAGGTCACACCTGGGCACTTGCTCCCATTGCAGTGTGGCTTTGGTCAAGGTTTGGTCCCCAGGGCTTAGATTTAGCACTTTAGGAGCCACTTTCTCAGCTGACCAACAGAGCTTGTGTGCCCTCAGTGGGTCATGCCAGGGACCCTGCCCAGGCTGGCAGCAGGGATATGAGCAAGGAGGAGCAGGGTGCCCTGCCTGGCCCTGAGCAACCTCAACCAGGGAGGGTCTGAGCCCTGAGGCTGCTAGAAGAGCATGGGTTTAAGACACAGGGATGAACAAGGCTGCATACAAGACAGAAGGGAATCCCCCACCCTACTCCCACAGCTTATGCACCTGACTTCTTCCCTTTCAGCCCCATTCACTCCCGCTCACCCATTCCTGGGTGATGTGTTGATTTGCCATCTGCATTTTGGTAGAAGGAGAGCCAAAAGCCAAGTGAGCCAGCATTTCCCGATGGAAGAGGGTCTCATCCCCAAGGGAACTGACCTTAGGAAGCACCCAGGCTGGTGTCAAGTGACAAGGGTTGCTAAGGGCATGGCAAGAGCTGGGGCAGGGACAGCGCGATGCCCTCGGTCCCTCTGGGTCCCCCTCCTCCAAATGGTAACAACCCCAAACCCAATCCCTCAGTGCACGTAATCCTACTGCCGTGGAGGAGCCATGCTGGCCCCAGCAAAATCGCTGCCTAAACAGGCAGAGATGCAGATGCTTTGCTCCATGAGGACAGTCCAGAGCCAAGGCTACAGCCTTGTGTCCAAATGGAGATGCCGCCCCTCAGCCATATGGTCCTGCCTCTGGCTCCATCCAGCATGCAGTGGTGGGTGATGGAAGCCCCTTGATCAACACTCACCAAAGCCCATGCCACACTTCAGTGGGTGCTGGATCAAACTCACAGTGCCCAGACTTTACCCAGCCAAAATACACAAGCGATGCTGCTTAAATGCATCTGGGAGACTGCTTGGCTCCCTGCTAGAGAACGTGTTCGAGTGGTTTATTTAAAAGAAACCCAGAGTTTTGCTGGATGAAGGCAGGATTTTCTCTCTTCACAGTAAATGTAAGTTCCACTTGCTCCCAAGTTGACCTAATAATTGTAATTCTAAATTAAATGTAAATGTATTGGCTGCTGGTAAAGGTCATTCCACAGAAAATGGCCATGTTTGCCTCTTCTTCAGATGCATGAATACTAAACATGTATAATTCACAGGATCATTAGCAGATAAAGATGTTTCCCACCTCTGCTCCTTAATCCTCACACAAACCCATTTTATACATCAGCAGGCAAAAGGAAAACTGTTCAGTCTTATTTAATGTCTACAGATTGGTCCATCTGCTATAAAAAATGCAAGTGCTCAGCATCATTCAGGATCCATCCCTCTGGAAATGAAATTCATGTCTCATGGGAGGCAGAATGACTGCAGGCTACCCTTCAGGGCTCTGTGCAATTGGGACTTCTGCTCTGCCAGATCATGACCCTGACTTTAAAAGGATGGATGGCTGTCCTGTGCTAAGCACTGGACTTGAGCGAGGGCCTATGAAACCTCCAAATCCTCTAACAGGGGAATTGGGGAATGCAGGTCTAAGGAAGACTGAGTGGAAAGCACGGATTATCTCTGGGGCTCCTTGGGGTGAGCTGCGTCCTGCCGTGCCTGCTCAGAGAGCTCCTAAAACTGGGGATTAACAACAAGATGCTAGCGGCTTGGGGCTTCTAAGTCAATGGGGACCTTTCCACCAATTACAACAGATGCAGCAACAAGCACTGGAGAAGGAAAAACCGCAACGTACAGCAGAAATTGGCCCTTGGCATGGCCGGGTGGCTGCCTCGCGTCAGGCTACAGTGGTAATTCACACTATCCTCAAAGAATTGAGCCTCTTGCTGTCCAAGAAATCATAATTTCCTCAGTTGTGCTTGGGAGCTGAAATTACTCAATATGTTAAGTTCCCCTGCCGCCCCCCGCCCTTTGCTGACTGATTGCAAACAGTCTGCCACAGTCTGCTGGAGCATGCCATGCTCCAGAGGCAGAATTAGCCCTGGATGCTCATGCCAATAGTGCAGCTTTGCTCTCAAGGACCTGCTGAGAGTTCTCAAGGTGGGTGGGGTCTCACAGCAAACCCCCTTCCCTCCCCATCTGCAGAGCCTTTCCCCAGAGCAGCCCTTTGCTGGAGGCTGAGCAGCTGCCAGATCAATTGCCTGGATACAGAGTCTCATTTTCACTTGTCTCGCTGGTGCAAATTAATTGCACATGCAAAGGGTCTGGTGGGGCCGGCTGATCTGTTAACCTCTGCAGCACCACGGGTCCTCTTAGCAGCTTGGGGAGCCATCACCATGCAACAACCCCGTTTGCCATGTGTTCGTCTGCTGCTGGCCACAGAAACCTGTGCAGGTGGAGGAGGGGGAAGAGCTCTCCTCTGCTACGACAGCAGGCACAGGACCAGGCAGAGGAGTTTCCCATCCTTAGCACTACCTGTAGATAATAAACATCTCATGAAACCCTGTTTAGTCCAGGGCTCTGTCACTCCTCCTGCTCCAGCACCACACACAAGGACTGGATGTGTTTCCCCCCTCCTAAAATTAATCAAAGGTGAAACCTAGCTCTTCCCGCCATACACAGGGCTGCTTTAAAGTAGAGCTCTAACCCTGGCACAGGGATGAGGAGGGTCTCCCTCCCCCAGGCAGCCGAGCCAGGTCTGTGCTCTCAGGGCAGCAGTGCCACCTGCAATTCACCCTGCTGCAGTTTTGGGGTCCCTGGGTCTGCTCCTCCATCCCCTCTGAACGCTCACTCCCAAAACGTGCTGCCCTGGGAAAGCACACAAAGGTTGTCAGCTCTACGTTAATTAATGCAACCCCAAATAATCACAAAGTTGGCTTGAAGATGGATATAGAAGCTGCTATTTGCCCTTCCTGCTCCTCTGAGACTTTTAAGCGTTCTACATTGTCAAGTTTTGTGGTCAGCCACAGCCATGCTCCCCGCATCACCCAGCCCCAGAGCCCACTGGCAGCTCTGCTCAGGGTAGGGACAGTTTCATGCATGGTGGGAAACAGGAGCAAGGCCCTTGCAGACAAGATGCTACGAGCAAGAAAAGGCTCAGGGAACACATCCAAAGCTATAGCTTAGCAGGAAGAGCTGGGCATGCTTCCAGCTCTAGTACCCAGCATATCCTGACGCCAGCCTAAGCTACACTTGGACCTGGTCCCTCTTCTGTCCCTTAGCACCGTGTTCCACAAGGCTCAGAGAAAGGCTGCTCTAGTGGGGGTACAGCCATTCCAGTGGGGACCAGGCTGCTGCCCCTACCTCAGACACACTAAGAGGTGCTGGGACCAGGAACTATAAGAGCAGTAGCTCCAGCCAAAATCCCTCTAGTTCCCAAGAGCCAGGCCCAACAGCGACATCCCCTTCCCCAGTGAGGCACACAGAGGCACATGATCTCCACCTACAGCAAGGGAACCACTCTAACCAAAGAAGATGTGCCAGGCTCTGCTTTTGTTGCTGGTCTTAAATGCCCTGACCAGCCCCACCTGGGCCCCACAGCTCTATAGAAGCTCCAGCTCTTCCCTCTCAGCCTGAGTTAGCTCCTAGGGAGTAGTAGGGGCTGGGATGCTTGGTGGGTGGGGGGCGCAGCCCTAGCAGTGTCCTCAGCCCATAGGCACCAGCCTATGAGCCTGAGCACAGTGGTGGTGACACCAGGTTCATCAACAGACATAAGCACAGTGAAATAACAAGTGAAAGCAAGGCTACAACACCAGTCTGAAACCATGCAGGAGATGGGGCTGCAGACAAAGCCACCCACAGCATGTGTCCATAGTCCCACAGGAGACCAGTCAATAAGTTAGGATAGCAGTATGACCTTAGTGGGGGNCTGGTGGGGGCCTGGGGAGTGCACCCAGGTTGCAGCAGGACTTAGTGCATAGGTGGCTGTCACTGAGTCATTGCTACTCTTCTAGGCATGGCTGTGTCTGTCCCAAGGGCTGTGTACAGTGGGGTGCCTTCCTCTGTACTGAGGAAAAGCCAAGCCTTGGTGGGGTGTCGAGGTGGCCAGGTCCTTCTGGATGCTGCTCAGAGGTGAGGAGGCGCCTGTTGTGATGTGGTGAGCCTGCAGGTGAGGGCTCCTTCATGGAGTCACAAAGCAGATGGCGCAGTTGCTGTCCTGCTTGAGCTGCTCTTCCTGCCCTGGCAGCATCTCCCAAAATCATAAGGGAGGCTGGCAGGATCTGGGCACAGCTCCCACAGGTTGGGCGTCTCCATCCCTCACGTCCTTCAGCTGGCTGCAGAGGTGTGAAGCAAGGAGGGAAGTTGGCAGTCCCTTTCTTGGAATACGTTCATTCATGCACTGACATGTTTATTTGCATAGAGACATTTTAGGCTTTTTTGTTGTTGGCTGACTTATTGCACAAGTTCTCAAAGCTGTGATATTGAATTATAAATTGAGACACTGTATCCATGAAAGATTGCTCTTTGACTATAGGCAGCATTATCGAATATGACAGTCACAATAAATGCATGCTATAAAGCCAAACTAAATATGCTCTGCAATCCAAGATGTGCAAATCAAGCAAGTAGAAAAATAACCATAATATTTTTTTTCACAAACGAATCCCAAACCTTAGGTGATGATTTTGTTTAGCTTTATGTCTTGGCTCCTTGGAAAAATACTCAGGCAGCAGATAATGAAATGACCTACTTTTGCTGTCTTTGTTCATGACAACACATAAATTAAGAATTATGCCCTTTCAAATTAAACTTATCATTTTTGCAGAAATTAGAGTCTAAAGCAGGGCTGTGGGTTGGAGGTGAGGGAGGGAGAGGCAGGCACTGGTCCAGCTTCTGCGGGGGTCCCCCTGCGCCGTGCCCTCTTTCCAGGAGCAGGGGGTTGAGCATCGGGGTGGTCCTGGGCTGCTACCAGCCACCAGCTGGGTCTCTTCTTCCTATCAGCTTATCTGACTCATGAGGCTTTACCTTCTGGTGAACTTCTGGAGGCCTCAGAGGCTAAACAGTGCCATTTAGCCAATTATTTAAGTAATGCTCTGGGTTTAACCTAAATGCTAACTCAAAAGCTACCATAAATGAGTGTCGTTTAGAGTGAGCGCCCAGGGAGACCCTCCCTCTCAATGGGAATTGTTTTGCCTCCAACTGCATCCGATGTGCAATGTGTTGTAATGCTTTCTGACTGGGTGACAGAAAAATAATGTTTGCTTTAATTGAATTTCAGATTGGGAGCACGGGCTGCAGCCTGCGGTGCTGGGGAGGTGGCTGCTGCGCTGAGGGGTCCAGGCTCCCAGCAAGGGAGGAGGTAATATTGAGGGAAAGCATAATTATTTGTTGAAGTGAGTGTTGTGTGTGTGACCACTGTTGCCTCAGAATTGGACTGCTGGGTCAGAGCAAGGTTGTTTAATAATGCTGTATAATTTTCTGAGGATGCCAAAGGCATGAAGAAAGGCGGAGCGTGGCCCGGCAGCACGATGCCAGGTGGCCCCGCAGCAGCGTGCAGGCATGGGGCGAGGTGGGCTGCCGAGTCTGGGATAACTTCTGTCCTCTCCAAACACCACAAATGAATTTAATAGTCTACAAAATCCATTATGAAAAAAAAATACGTATATCCATAAACAAGAGGCTAAATACAGCACTCGGAGCTTTCCATTTCTGGGCCCCACAGGCATGTTACAAATCTGTGTGTGCTACAGCTGCAGGAGCAGGGCTGGGAGTGACAGCAAGGTCCCTGGGGACCCTGCTGCCTGTCCTAGCCATGGTCCCTTCCTGGGCTGCTGACCCAAGAGCCCATCCAGCCTCTCTTACCAAAGGTTACCATCAGGATACAGAGGTGACAGCACCGGGTCCGTCTCCATCCCTGGCAGAGACCGGCAGGAGCCTGGGGCAGGATGTAGGGGGATGTGCAGCAGCACACCCCTGTGAGATGAGCAGGGGCACCTTAAATACACCGCTGCGCCCCTGCAAACACCCCTGGCTTGACACGCGGCAATTGCTCTCTTGCAGAAGCCCGCTCACAGTTTGCAAGTGCTGGACAAGCTGCATTGCCCCATGCAAGGGCTTTGCTGTGCTCCCTGACCCCTGCCCTGGCAGAGGACTGCTGCCAACTGCAAGGGTGCTGGCTTACACCAGCCCTGGATCCAGCCCTGCTTGCATCGCTGACATGTCCGTGCCCTGAAGAGGTTTGTGCCGCAGCTGCTGGAGCACTGCAGTATGACAGGAGGCTGAGGCGCTTACGTGGCTTTCTCCTAAATCGCAGCACCCTTGCACTCTTGTTTCCCAGCTAGCTGCCTGCCACTGATGATTTCTCAAAGCTCCTGACTCCCACACACTGGCAGAAGGATTTGAGGCTCAGAGGGAGATCAGGCTGTGCTGCCCAAGCCCTGTGTGTGCAGCAGGGACAAGTGGTGCTCGGAAGCAGAAAAAGACCCATCACACAACCCAAACCACAAAGTATCCCGTAGTGATTCTCAACAGTGTCTGTAGCAGGGGCTCAGCGTGTGGCAGGGGTTTTGGGGATGCTGTGCCTGTCTCAGCCTGCTCTTGGGCAGTTTGGGCAGGTGTAACCTTTGCTCTGCTGGAGAAAGAGAGGGAGAGCGGGACAGACCCTTGGTTGCTGGTGTGGGATACTGCACCCTGCAGCAGAGACCCCCAGCCATGGGGTGAGCAGGGCTGACAGCTGTGACCCCGCCACTGGTGGGACCTTCTCTGCCACCTTTTCAGCACTTTGCATCAGTGCTCGTCATGTTCCTAGAGTTTCCCAGACTGTCCTGCAGTGCTGCTCCTCATCTGGGTGTTGGATGGCCCTGGAGGCGGTGCCTCTGCTCCCTCTCCAGGCTGGCTCCTGTGTCCTGCTATTTTTGAGAAGTGGCTGGCAGGAGCACTTGTACTTCTTCCTTTCAGTCTGTTGTTTCCAGGTTCAGTGAGTAATTCCTGATGAGCTGTAATTTCTAAAATTAAATCCTTAAGATTACAAACAAGAGGCCTGAATTAATAGTCCTGTAGCGTGTGGTGCGTTAACTCCTTCTGGCTCATCGGGTGGCTGTGCCTCCCCTGCAAGCCTGGCCCTCCTTCCACTGGGACCAGTGCTGCTGTGGCCAGTGAGAGCAGGATGGGACCCTCTTGGTTTGGACCTAGACCCAGCTGAGGACAGATGTGTTGCTCTGGACCACAGCTGCTCTCCACACTGGTCTCATCTTTGAAAATATCTTATTTAGGTCAGATTTTTTTTCCAGGCAGATCTTCTGCCAGTCATTCCTTAATCTGAGCCGTCTAATTGGGGGCCCCTAATTTGGCTTAACATGCTGTTATCCTTGTTGAAGCAGCTCCGGCCTTGTGGCTTGATTTTTCTTTTTCCTTTTTGCAGTGGATTGATTTTCCTGCCAACGTGATCTCTCTCCACTGAAGTTCCCATCACCACAAAGTTCAGGCTCCTCTTTGTTCTAATTATCGCTGTCTCCACACAAAGCAAATGAGGCAAATGCTCTGGTCTATTTTAAGGTGTAACTGAGATGATAATCCTGCACAGCTGGGAAGACTGCAGGAAGCTTCTGCTCAGAGGATCATCTTTCTTTGCCCAGAATCAAAGGAGCAGCTAGTCTTTGCTTGGAACACCCTAGGGAAGACCATGTCTACCTGGTCAGGCTGTCCTCAGCAGGGAGCAGCATTGCTGTCCCCTGGCTGAGGCAGGAGCTGCTTTCTTTCCCCTGTGGAAAAACTGGGACCTGCAGGCTGCCCTAGGGATGCTCCCTTTCCTCCCGTGTAACAGGAGCAGAAGATTAGGGAGAGGAGCCCTTCCCTGGGTTGCTCCAGGGTTGCCCTCATCCCAGGCTGGGGAGCAGTGCTCCATTAAGGAGGCCTTTTGTTGCCCTTGCTTAGTTATTGCTAATTCTCCAGTCAAGTCCCCAGAGAATTTGGGTTTTTTCCTCTTACCAGACTGCCATCAATTGCTGCTTCCCATAATAACGTCAGGGAGCAGGAGCAATGCAAACTCAGCTGCCCTAACTCCAGGTGAGACACTGGCGAGCTGGCCGTGCCCAAGCAATGCAACTCTCCCTCCACCCACACCAACTTTTAGCTCTGACCCCCTAAATCATACCAGACCCATCTCCCCATAAGTGAAATGCCTGGGGAGCCAACAGCCCTGGTAGCCTGCGAGTGCTGAACTGTGGGACCGACACCGTGGGCATGTCCTCACCCCCAGGTGGATGGGATGGTGCTCTGGGGAAGATAAAATGAAAAGGGATGTTGACACTTCAGCTATTGATCCTGTTGTGCGTGACGGGAGCCAGAAATAGAGCCTGAAAGGATGGGGTGACTCATGTACCTGTGAGGCTGGGAAATGGCGATACCGTGTGTGCTGAGTGGGATGGACTCGGTGTTGGGAGCTCCAAGCTGCTCTGCAGGTGTAGGAGATTTGGGGCCGGGAGAAGCTGTCTCAGTGCAGGCTGCTTGGGGATGGAGGCTGGGAAACGGGACTGCCAGATGCTGCAAATACCCTGAATACCAGGGCAGCCTGTGTACACCTGAAAAGCATCTCCAGGAACTCAGGCAGACCCTAACCTGCTTAGCGTGATGCCATCCCCACTATATTTGCTTTTCTAGCCTGTGTGGGCAAGCTTCACATGAAACAGAAGATAAAATTCAGCCCTGTCTAATTGCTCAGGATTTCTTCTTCCTAAATGACCTAAGCAGAGGGCCACATAATCTGGGGGGAAGAGCAGCCAAACTGGGAGCAAGTCACAGCCAAGTTTGATTTGAGCCGGGAGCATGTGAAGTTTCAGAGCCCACTGAGTCCAATGGCATTTTTTAAGTGAAATGCTCTTTAACTGCTAAGATTCAACTGTTGATAAAAAGACTATTTTTTGAGAAGGCTCTTCCTGACAAAATATTTGAAAGTCTTTTAAATAGTTTGCGTGGAGCCCTGGAAAAGCTTAGGCTGGAAAGAGCTGTGGAGATCATCTGTTCTGCCCCCGCTGCCAAAGGCAAACCCAACCTGAGCTAGATCCAGCTTTGAATTTATACCTTAGTTTTACATTTTTCAGTGAAAATCTGAATTTTTCATCTTGAAGCAACCTTCAAAATCTCTGTCAAAACAGCTTAACTGAAAGTTCTATTGAAAGTAGCTGAAACAGTTGGCATGAAAAGAAGTATTTCAAAATAAAAAGTTTAGTGACCTTGTCTGGATTCCTTTTAGTGATTTTTATTTTATTTATTTTCTGACTTAGAGCAGGAAAATAGTCTAAAATCTTCAGGTCTGGAGGTGGGAATGAGCTGTGCCTGAGCCAGCTTTATCTTGCACTCCCACATGGCATGCTTTTGCTGTACTGAGCCCTTTTGGTGGCTGTGGGGCAGCGGCTGGCCCAGGGAGAGTGGCACAAGCAGCCACAAATCTTGCAGATCTGCAGCAGACACAGTAACTGGATGACCGTACGGAGCATCGTCACGGCCTCAGCTCAGCCCAGTCCGGACCTGCACAGCGACGGGGATGGGCTGTGGCAGACGTGGAGCTGGGGAGTGGGAGGGGTGCGCAGCCAGACCCCTGCCGCTGTGATTTGGGCTGGCTGTGCCTTGCCCCCGTCCCCTGCAGAGCATCGCAGCAGGTCACCGGTCCCTTGCAAGGCCACTTGCCGTTCTGCAGCTCCCGCAAGGTCCTTGCGCCCTGGCTGGTAATCTCTACTTTGATTAAAAATGAAAGGAGTTTAAACCTCTTTTTGCTGTGTAGAGTGAGAATGGGACTTCTAAAAGCAAAAAGACCAGTATGTGCATAAAAAGGATCTGTATTTTATTACTCTCATTTTGTTTTTTTCCTGTTACTAATCTCATTATGCTTAGGAGTATAAATTTAGGTTGGCACAAATCTGTATTGCTAAAATATTTTACCTGAAGTTCTTAGAAGCTTTCTCCATCTGTGAGGATAATACTAAGTATTAATTAACTAGCTAATCCTATGCAGTGCTTGGAAAACATAAAACACGACATAGAAGCAAGTCCAAAATGCGATTCCAACCTAATAAAAGCAAACCTGTCCTTTTTCCAGAGGAGAAGGCTTTGGGATTTCTTTTTTTTGTTGTTGTTGAGAACAGCATCCAGCTTGCTTCAACTATCTGGCTGAAGCTGCAAATCACTTTTTAAATCAGAAAGAGTGAAGCAAAATGAGACTGAGAGGTGGGCAGGAAAATATAAGCATGCTGTTGGGTGCTTCTGCCCAGGTGAGCCCAGCAGCTATTTCTCTGTCCTTGCCGTGGCAGCATGTCTTGCAGGCGAAGGGCTGGAGATGTGAGCTACGTGCTGGCACGTGTGCCCTAGACTGGGCACTGATTTTTTGCTCACTGGGTCTGCTCCCCCTACACGTACGGCTGTTCCTGGCTCCTTATCTTGGCACGCTGCAATCATAAAAAGCTCATATTTAGCAACAAACCCGCTCCCCTGTCATCTGAGGGAGTTTGTCTTTGCAGCATAGCGAAGCCACTCTAAGGAGGGCTGTATCCCTGGCTGTGGCATTAGGATTCAGGCGGTGTCTGAGGGGGCCCCGGAGTGAGCGCACATAAATAACGAGCTGGGCTCTGTATTGATGGGCTGGCAGCCTCCCCGCTGCATGTCACCGCCTCGGCAGCCTCTGCCACGTCCTGAGGTTCACGGGCATATATTGCAATAGTGTGGGGCAGGGTGCATATCATAGAGAAAATGTTTGGGGGCAGCCCTGAAGCCCAAGCAGTGGTGAAGAAGGGTGAAGTTAGGGATGGAGCAGGGCTCTGCTTGGGGGAAAGGGCAGCCCTTGCTCAAGCAGGGGTCTGATGCCAGTAAGCAGCAGGAGGCTGGATTTCCATTGCTTTGCACACCAGGTGATTGCTCATGCATCTGCAGATCACGGGCTGGGGTTCTGGAGAGCATTTAGGAGTATCTTGAAAAATCACGGTGGGCTTGCCCTGACATCACATGGGTGTTTTAGAAAGTCCTGCCTCTAGTGCTCATATTTTCAGAGGCTTTGCAGAAGCCTGGCTCTGTTCGCCTCCAGACAGTGCCAAGTGAAATGATTGTCTTCTAATATTGTCTCGAAGTGCCAAGCTTGACATGAGCAGGTTCATTGCATTCATGCTATGTATTTACAGCTGCTAATCTGGTCCGTCCTTTCTCCCTCTGCGTTCAAAAGAGCTGAGTAAGGTGGTGTGAATATAACCAGGGCCAGCACTGGTGCCCTGTATCCCCTTAACCTTAACTCCATTTGTCAGTGCTGCAAAAAGCATCCATGCAAAATCTTACATTAATTGGAGTGGGGTAACTGAGCTCCCGGTTGCTGATGAAATCTGTCTTCATGCGCCAGCAAGTGTAGCCCAAGTCTGGAGCTTGCAGAGGCAGTGGCTGCCAGGCTGAGGCAGGATGGGATTTGCAGCCCTGTCACCATGCTGCGGGGTGGTTGTTATCATGTTGGCACAGGCCTGGAATATGAATCTGTCTCCTGTTTCCGCTTCGTATTGTGTTTTCAGAAGCACTTACGCTGAGCCAGCCGTTAGGAGATTACAAGATCAGTTGGCCGGACTCTGCAAGGAGATAAAGTCAGGGCAAAGGGTTGGATGTGGCATAGGAAGCTCATCCATGAGGTGGTGGGGTCAGTGTCCTGCAGAGGGGATGGTGGTGGGGGAGCACAAACCAAATCAGATTGTTCTGTATCCATCCAAATACTCCATCCTACCATTTCTAGTAGCCAAGTTATCTTTAACACCTTTCTCATAGCAACACCATTATTCTCCCAGCAACACCATTATTCTCCCATGTGCTACATCAGACAGGGGCAATCAGGTTACCTGGAGAAGGAGACTATGGATCAGCTCTGTCAGGACTGGTGCAGCAGGCAGGAGGGGCAGGAGCCTACAGGCTCGAGTGCCCTTTCCCTCCCTGCAAGCAGAGGCCAGGTCTCTGCCTCCTGCATGCATGCATCCAGCCTCCCCGGGAGGAGCTGCAGAGTTTGCCTCTGGTGTACACCGTGTTAGCGCAGTGCAGTGGAAACTCGGTGTCCACCTTTGTTGTGTTTAGTAGGGATTAAAGAAAGTCAATATATTTGTAGGTAGCATTTTTCTATTGGGGAAACAAAGTCCAGAGCCAACTGGTTAACAAACCTTGCTGCAGACCCTGCACCCATCCATGGTGTGGACACTTGCACCATGCCCACTCATGCAGGAGGAAGTCCTGGGGAAGATATCCATGCCTCCAAACCCAAATCCACAGCCATGGCTAACCCAACACCATCCCTCTGAAGGGCACATGGATGTGGTGGTTGGGGTATTTCGTTGTCACAGCTGAGGTAGTGTGTCCTTTTGGTACTTCCAGCCTGCTGGGGATTTCGCCCATCAGATGCAGATCTGAGTGGTGTGTCTGCTGTCCCCTTGTGTTGGATCTAAATGTCATGGGTGGTTTCAAAGGTCCCAAGGGCTCCTGGGGACCTGAGCTGCGCTAGTCACCTTGGTGTTGCCCTGGCTGGCCATGAGCAGATCCGATCTGGGGTGAACCTTCACTGCAAGCGAGAGGGGCTCTCCAGGCTGTGCTTCAGAGGGGTGGGGAGAGAAGGGAGCCAGTGACTCCGTGCAGAATCTATAAGCACCTGCCAAAATATCAGCCTGGAGCGTGGAGTTTGGCTTGTTTAGGAAGTGACTTCGAGTGGGGACCCTGGCTGAGAAACAGATGCTCTTTGCTGCATCCCATGCAGCACAGGGACTGTTGGACCAGCAGCGTGGTTCCTCCACCGCCGCTCCAAGGCAGCCTTGCAACCAGCACCTGTCCCACACAGGAGCGCTGCTGAGATGTAGGCTCTGTGGGTCAATATATAACTGAATGTCTCCTGGGCTGTGTGGGAAGCTTCTCAGAAACTCAGGAGCCCACTGCAGAAAAGCCCATGGGGTTGGTTGGCGATGGTCTGGCTCAGCTTCATATTCCAGTGATTTTTGCAAAGACACGTGATTTATTTGTAGGATGTCACTCAGGCCAGCACACTGACTTCTGTTCCTTGGTTTGCTGAGGTGGTGTCAGCCACTGATGTGATGCTTGCCTGGCGTGCAAAGCTTGCAGTGGGTGAGGGAACTGCCAGTGCTTGTGCCCCTGGGATGCTCCACATCCCTGGAAAATCTGCACCCCGTGCATGTGTTGTGGGAAGCCTCTGCAGCAGAGCAAAGCCCAGCAGGCTCCGTGGTCCAGCTCAAAGCACAGTAGCCCTTTGGGCAGCACGTGGCTGGATCAGGGCCAGATCACTGCTGGCATTTGCTCTTCAGAGAGGCGATGTTGTTCTGCAATTACAGCAGTCGTGAATGCTGACACCACTCCTGACTTCAAATCAAACTCCCACACTCTCTCCTACTTTCAGTGCTCGCTGTTTTTCTTCACTGTTTTCAACCCTGTAAAATGCTGAGTGCAAACTAGGATGTATGGGGTGATAAACTGAGGTTGGGGATGGAGATGGTGGTGTGATGCAAACCGTGGGATCTAGTGGTCAGCACAACACACGGCAAGCCGGGGCACCTACCCTCAGCCCCACCTTGTCAGCAGCCTCTGACCAGCTGGTTGATCTCCCTCCACCCCTGTGAAACCATACATGAAATCAGCACGGAGTGGTACTGTGGTGTACAATGAGTGGGAAACACTGAGGTCTGGCACTGAGGGTGGACAACTGGAGTGCTGACAACTGGGTGCTCAGTTACCCAGTACCAGCAAAGCCCTGCTTTTCATGCAGGAACCCATCTCTGGAACAACCCGTCTACTACAAATACTCCTCTGTTGGTCTTGAATCAGTGTTAGTATTTGAAAAACTTGCATTACTCTTTGAAAAGCCCAGATCAAAAGAAATATTTCAAATAAATCCAGCCAGGTAGAGCGGTGAGTTGAGGAAGGTGCTCCTCAGTAGCATAAACCAGAGGATTATAATGCATGAAGTCAATTTTGGCCCTGAACGTTGAAAGCAGAAAATCGAAGAGTGTGAGGAATTTAAAACAGGATCTGAGGCCAAGTGTTGCCTGTGTGCCAGGAGTTATAAAGCAAGGGACTATTTTGTACAGTGCTGTGTGAGGAGGGACTCACTGCCCAAACAAAACGCTCCTGACCTTGCTGCAAGCCAGGACCTTGATTTGCCCCTTGTCCTGGGAGCAAGGCTGGGGCAGGGTCACCACCCAAACTACCCGGTGCTGGGACCAGCTCTTCTCTCTCTCCTGTTTCTGTCCTTCATGTTCAGACTTCGCAAGTGGCACCTGCTTGAAATTCCTCAGCAGAGCTCTGATTATAGCCCAGGATAGTCCTGCACTACATGCCTGATCCATGGCCACTACCTCCAAGCAGAGTCACTCCTGCCCACCCACAGGCAAGGTAAATCCCAGCAACAGATGTGCTAGAAAAGCTGCTGCTTTCAACCTTCAAACTGCTCATCAGCAGAGCCAGGTCTCAGGAGCCCAAGGCTGGTGCCGTTGCTGCTGGATCATGCTTCTTATTGTCTGCAAAGGTTCTCTGCAGGAACCAAAATATAGTCCTGTATTTTTTGTGTTGTGATATTTTTTTCCTTTCATCTTGAATTATCAATCCAAGTAGTAAATGTCTGTTCCTCCTTCATCCAGAATTGCAGAGACGTGGGAAGATTATATCATTATTTTAACTCCCTGGTATTGGCAATGTTTGAGGTGAAGAAATACCAGCACAAGTATGCAGGGTGCCTGGGAAATGTGTTGGGAAAAGACTGTACCAGCCAAAGTGCTGGGAGATGCATCCGCAGCTCTGGGAAACGAAACAGCTCCAGGAAAGCAACATCTCCTGGAGATACACGATTTAAATACTATTGCATCCTGTCGCTGTGCTAATCTTCAAGCAGGCAGCAGTGGGAGCATTTAGAGGGTAGTTCCCATTGCTGGGAGCCCTCCACACAGTCTCATTGCAAGTCACTGCTCGTGCAGGCATGTTATGAGTATTTTAGCTTCATGCTAATCTGATATGACGTGCCACATCTGTCCCGCTCATAGTGTAAGCATGGCCCATGCTAGACAAGGTAGCGCTAGACCTGCAAGCCCTCCTGGCATAGACTCACCTCACACCAGCTGGAGGTACTTTTGTTGCAGGGCTTATGCCAGTTCTCTCTGAGACATAAGCTGGAAGCACTTTTTGCTGCTCTAAATGCATAAGGATTTCTGCCAGTATCATAATGTCACATGGAAATCTGCTTCTGCACACATACCTGTTATTACTGGACAAGCAAATGATCCTAATGTGAACTTGGCCAAACCTCTCCAGTTTGAAGGATCGATGCAAAATTGGAGGGCATACTTCCTCAAAAAGCCCAGGTTAAAGAAACCTCTTTCACTTGCAGACTGGCTGTGGTAGGAAAGCATCTCACCCTGGGCTTGGAAATACTGTCTCCAAGCATGGTTGGGCAGCCCATACGAGGCACTGCCTCCCTACAGAAATACAGGCACCTACTCATGGCCCTAGGGATCTTGTGCTGTCCATCTGCAGTCAAATCTGAAAACATTTAGTCCCCCAGCTCTGCTCTGGCCTTAGTCCATCTTTATCTCATAGCTAAGTAATTTCAGTGCTGCAAACTTAGTGCTGAGCATCTCTGGGGGACAGTTCCCCTTCCTGGGGCAGGGTGCTGCCCTCCACGCAGGTGTGCCAGCGTGGCATCCCTGGGCCGAGAGGTGTAACATGGCTGGGGGATCCTTGCTGTTAAATGGATATGGAAAACCTACACCTTAAACAGGATACTTGGTCATGGCAAAACACCAGAAGCAGCCAAAATCGGTCACGGGCAGTGACTGTGCCTTGCACTGCACTGGGATGTAAGTGTATGAGCTGCTTTGGGCGGCTCAGACACGGGTCCAGCTCCTGCCTGCTGGCCTCAAATGCCACTGCTCAGCTCCCTGGGGTGAAACCAGGATACAGCCTGTGTTGTCCACACTCCCCTGAAGAACTGCTTCAGATCTGTTTATAGACACCTGTGAAATACTCACTCTGCTGAAGTCAAAGACTAAACTGTTGACTTCAAAGGCAGGAGGATTTCACACTGAGCCTGCATCTCCCAAACCCTCCTCCTCAGATCCTGGACCTTTAGATATCCTTCTCTTTTAACTCTAGATTTGTACAGTCTGGAGCTATATTTGGGTTGGAATAGGTTGTGTTTGCCCCCAACATCATTTGATGAGCAATTTTAAACTGGGTTTTGCATCACTTGTCAAAGGGCTGTGTCATGCGTAGGTGCTGTCGGATATGCTTCCTATAGGGATCTGCTCTGAGAGCAGATGTGTCTGAAGGCATCTGTGCCCTCAGGGTTTTTTTTTCCTGGATTTTAGATTCGTTCTGATGTGGTAAAACATCATATTTCTCTCCCTGGAGAGGCATGAAGTTCTGCCCTGGCCCTATGGACTATTGGAGCCTGGGGAATCTGTTTCAAGGGCCATCCACAGGCCACCCTGCCTGTTTCCAGCTGAACTTAATCAGAATCTCCATGGAACTTCCCAGCTTTTACAAATCACTAATTACTACCAGAAAACTGTTTAGCTCTGAATTTTTCTGGCTACCAGTGATGTAGCCAGACTCTAGGAAACAACCAAGAAGCGCATTCTCCTTTTCCCCCTTGTGTCCCGAAGACACCTGTGAGCCAGGCAGGGATGCTGGGGTGCCCGTGCCAAGCTGGAAAGACAGCTTGTTCCTATGGAATTATTTTGAATTTACATAGTGTCACTGAAATCTGAATCCGAAACACTATCTCTAATTATAATGAAGTTTTTCTCTGCCACTTCATATTTTCTCTCAGCTTCACAATATTCTGATAATTGCAGTCTTTTCCCCATCCTTCTAGCTTTAATTTTGCAGCCCATCACAATGCTGGTTAAGAGAATCAATCTTTAAGGTCATTACCTCAAGCTCTTTCCCAATATGTTCTCCTGTAGTTTGAATAGATTGTGGTGTTCTTCCTTCAGATCTTTATTTTTCTCCTCTGTGGCTGATTGAGACAAATTACCCCAGGGTGAGGAATAAGCCTGATGCTGCGTCCTCAGCGCTGAACATCACCAGCACTGACCCCAGCGAGCACAAAGTGGTCCCAACAAAAACGTACCCTCTGAAGCATTGCTTGCTGAAGATGTCTGGGAATGATATTGTGGAGTTTCTCATTGCAGCTGGTATTTCTGCAGTTGCGATGCTAAAACCCTAGGGCAGACCCTGGAAACAAGTGGTGCTGAGCATTCCTCCGTGGGCGCTCAAAGCACCAGGTTCCTGCTGCCAGCTGGCCTTGGAGGGGCCACCCGTAAACCCACCTCTGCAGCTGGGTTTGCACAGGAATTTGCAGTTTTTCCTGCAAAAACCACCACAGTGTGTTCGTAAGCAAGTGCTGGAACCCCAGGCTCCAGAGCTGGCCTGAGGACATCCTTCCCTGCCCACCCTCTTGCACCCAGGGCTCCAGCAAGAATCTGAGTCAGGCTGTGTCCTCCTTCACCATCTCCTTCCGCCCTTAAGAAGCCAGACGTACCTGCATCCCCGCAGCGATGTGCTTTATCTAATCGGCGTGGTGTGATCCTGTCGGCAAAGCCAACTGGGAGACATTACCTGTCATGGGTCAATTTGATCTCGGGCTTGACCTGGGCTTGGGCTTCCCAGCGCGGTGCAGGTGCTGCAGCACGTGGGCCTGATGTGGCATCGGTGCAATGTAAGAGATGGGCAGTGTCAGAAAAATGTGATATGGCTTTTCATTTCCTCTGCCCTTCAGTGTGTAGCAAGGGCAGTTCAGTGTAATATATAATTATAGCTGAGCAACAAACAGGGCTGTATATGGAAAGAGTTTTCCCTCCTGCGTGCTGGCTATAAATCACCTCTCGACACTGAGCGCTACCTGTAAAAGCTGAAGCTTTTCTTCGTGCCTCAGCATCCCTGGTGGGTAGTAACGCTGCACGAGGCTCTGTTTGTATTCAGGCAAGCTCTTCAATAATTCTAGATGTCATGTATTGATATTTTTTTATTTATAAAGGCTCAAGCTAAGTGTTTCGGCCCAAAATTTGACCGTACCTTTACCACTCCTGGGAACCTTGTTGCTTTTCAACCCGCAGCACTCCGTCCCACCTGGGAGGTGGCTGTGGGTCGTGATGCTGCTGCTGCTGCTGGACGGGTGTTATTTTTATTTTCCTGATGGCAGGACTGCAGAGGTGGCTGCGGGTCTGAGGCTCGCTGCTGTAGTCATGGCTTTTTATCACAGTTCTTTGGTTTGTGCCAGGGCTGGGAAGCATCTCGTGCCCCACAGCCGTGGCAGCAGGTGAGGGACAAGTCTGTGGGTCAAGTTAAGCATCCAGTGAAAAACTGTCCGTTAGCACAAACAATTATTTTGTTAAAATGTGTTGGCCTTTCGCTTTAGATATAGAAAAAGAAAGAAAATCAGTTTAAAGGCTTGAAACATGAAGTCTCAAGTGAAGTATTTATTTTAACCCTACCCCCTTATCCCTGTTCCTTTTAAGCAAAGTGAGCTTTTATAACCTTGTTTGGCTACTGTCTAGATGGTGTTCAGGATGGCAATAACTGTCTTTTGGGGGGCAGAAAGAGAAAAAATTAGTCAATATGTGCTGGAGAAATTGCTGCTGTTCTTCTTGGTGTCTGATCCCGTTTCCCTGAGGACAAAGACGAGAACAGGCAGAGCAGGGGAAGGAGCAGCA
>VZTV01035873.1:0-32761 GCA_013400875.1 Anhinga rufa
CGGCGCCCCGGCGGCCCTCGCCCTGGGAACGGCTCAGCTCTCGCCCTTCCGCGGCGGGGCTCGGCGAGGGGGAAAGGAGCGGGCCCGGCCTGCGGGAGGGGGGCCTCGGCCCCGCCGCCGGGCCCCGCTCCCGCACGCCTTGGGAAGGACGGCGCCGCCGCGGGCGGGCAGCCCGAGTGCCCGCTTGCGGGGAGCGGGGTGTCCCCTCCCGCTGTCACCGCCTCTGCCCGGAGCCCCGAGCCCGGGGCGGCTCTCTGTGCGAAAAGCCGGAGCCCCGAGTGGCGAAGGGCTGCGTGCGAGCACGCAGGGGGGCTTCTGCGCGTTGCAAAACGTCCGTGTCTGGGGTTTGCGGCGCCTCTCCCTCCTTCCCCGGCTGCCCTGGGATGGGGCAGGGACCGTGCCCTCCCGGTGTCATCGGTGGGACGGAGCCATCTCAAGGAGGGTGGGATGCTCCCGGCGTGGCCCACATAGGTGTCGGGTAATAGCAGGGCTCGAAATGTCCCGAGTTTGTGTTGTTAAAGCAGTTAGCTTTAACCAGATAATCCTGAGCATGGGGCCTCCAGCCCTGGAAATTGGCATTAACCTAAGGCGAGCCGAGCACACGTGTGGAGAGGCTGCTGCCTTGCCGGCCGGGGCGGCCGTCCCTCGCCGGGCACCTTTCTTTAGTAACATGCCTTCCGCTGGCGATCCAATTAATGCTGGCTTTAAGTAGGAAAGTCTGTATAAACGCCGGGCATTCGAAAGACACCTGCTCTCGCACAAGTGTGCCAGCATAATTAATCCAACAGCCTAATCGCTGGCTTGTCCCTCTTTGCGAGGATTTTGGGGTTTTATTTCAGAGCTGGGATCTTGCAGAAGGACGCTTGCTGTGTTTTTATTTTTATCACAGCGTCGTTTAAAATGAATGGCTTGCTTGAGATTTCCCATCTTTTTTGCTGAGTTTTAGGTTTTGGGAGCTGGTGTTGCTACCGAAACGTTGACTTTATGACTTTTCACCTTATTTTCCCCAAGCGGAGTGGTTGCGGCCTCAAAAGTCAAAGAACGAAGCAGTGAGGAGGAGGTAATGTGTGTATAATTAGGTGCATACATTACCCGAGCGTATACAAGGCTGGCTGTAACCCGTGACGAGGCCAGTGAGAGCAGCCAGCGATGCGTGTGGAGGTGGGGACGGTGCACGGACGTAGGCACAGCGCTAGTGCAGGGCTGGAAAAAGAAACCCGGCCAAAACACAGCAAAGCATCCAGGCTGCCTGGCTGGCTCTCAGAGTGGGAAGGTGGGATCTGGCTCGGACGGTGTCCTCAGGATGCAGATAAACTGAGAATTTGGGCTCTGTATCCTGAAATGGGTTTAACCTGGACTGAAAGCCCCTCGGAGCAGAAATTTGTTGATGACGCATTAGTGCTCACCATCTTCTGGATGAAGCCTGGAGTGTGAAATGGTCTGAGTCCCCTCTGGTCCCACGGTGGGTTTATAGTCCTGTAACCTGCAAAGCAGGCTGCCATTCATGTGCTCCTATTTTTTCCTGCCATTCCTTCATCTTAAATGTTGCTTGGAAGTCCAGCGTGCGCTGGGGATGCTTGCTCTCGGCAGAGCTCTCCGTGCTTGTATGGGTTTGCTGACTCCTGGGCACTGCCCGCATCCCTTACGGGCCGCTGGGTGCTCCGTGCCGTGGTTTGGAAATAGAGGGTGTTGGGAAGCGCCTTGCAAGCTGTGAGGGGGCAGCTTGTAAAGGGTAAGGCATGTTAGTGTTACTGCCAAATATTGGGTTTTAAAGTAAGTCAGATGTTAAGGGTACTGGTAAGTCACTGAGTGGGAAGGAGCCTGTCGAAGGCAGGATGGGAGCGAACTCACGCTGTTAGCATGGCTGGCTCCTGAGCAATCCCTTCCAGGCTGGGTCCTGCCTGCTCCACGTTTGAAAAACGGTTTGAGCGAATCCATGCTGGCTCTGGTGCAGGGACGGCTGAGTTATGCCATCCGCACCCTCCAAGTTAAGTTCGTCTGCTTGTCTTTAATGAGAGATTGTAAGAGATTATCTTTTCCCTTATTACCTGTTGTTCAGGTTTTTGGCTTGTTGAAATTCTAATGAGCCTTCCTGCAGGAATGCTGACGTGAATGATTTTTTTTTCTACTTTATCTGTGTGCTGGAGCTCCTCTTAGCATCTTTTTTATGGCTTGGCATCACAGCTAAAGCGCCTGCAGCGTTATCTGAGGTTTTGCTGGATGGGTTCCTTGTGAAAAGAGTGGGGTTTGGGTAGCAAACAGAATAAACAGTGGGTTGTTCTAACAAGAAGTAAGCAGGGATTGCCACAGCATGGCTGATGAGACTGTTGGGTAAGGCCAAAAATACTTCTCAGTTTGTGTTGTTTTTCTCAAGCTCCTGGACCTCATGATTAGAAACATTACGGAAATCCTCTACTAAAAGTTCTCCCAGCAGAATTAAATAATCCTATATAAAAAAATGCACATCCCAGTAGCAACATAAAGCCATAAAACAGAGAACTGCAACCAGCGCAGAGAAAAGCTCCTTGCCTTGGTGGGGACAGCGTTCCCAGAAGATGCTGCTCTGCTCTGCTGACCGCCAAGCAAATAANTCACACAGAAACGTGGTCATGGAGGTGGGACCTCCGGAGAGTGTCCAGTCCAATGCCTGCTTGAGCAGGGTCAGCTGGAGCGGGTTGCCCAGGGCCTTGTCCGGTTGGGTGTTGAGTGTCTCCAAGGATGGAGACTCCACAACTTCTCTGGGAAACCCACGCCGGTGTTCACCCACTCTCGCAGTAGAACATTTTTTTTTCTTATGATTAAACAGAATTTCCTATATTTCAATGTGTGTCCTATCGTGGGCCACCACTGAGAAGGGTCTGGCTCCATCTCCTTTGCTTCCTCCCATCAGGTATTTATACACATGGATAAGATCCCCCCGAGCCATCTCTTCCCTGGGCTAACCAGTCCCAGCTCCCTCAGCAAAGGTGGCGTGTGTTTTGTCCAAAATAAAACCCTGCCCAACGGCACTGCCTTTGAGGAGAAGGTGGGTAGAAGCTGCTTCTTCGGCCAAGAGGCAAGGGAGAGGCTTTGCATGCAGCTGTCCCCTTGCCCGCAGCTCAAGGCGTACCCCTCTGCGCACAACGTCTGTGGGGACAGATTGTCCTGCTGGGATCTTGGCACAGCTGCAGGGTTAGCTGGGCAGAGAGAAAATACCCTCTGGAGCTGCTGGGATTTTTGAGTCTAAGTTAATTAGAACTGTTCCCACATTAAGCTCAGAGAGGCTGGGGGGGCTTGCACAGGGTTTGGGGTGGGAAGGCGTGATGGGGAGCAGGGCAGGGGGCTGTGGGAGCAACAGAGAGATGCCACCTTTCATCCTCACAAATGGACGCTCACAGTTCCTCCATCCTAGCTGCTCAAATAATATCTGGTGTCTTTAGCAAATTCATGTGTCTGACGTCTTTGGTTTCATGGCAGCACTGCCTGATTTGAACCATGGCTTTGCATGGTCAGGATGTTTGCTAAGGTAAAAAACTCTGCCCGCCTTCCCGTTCCCCCCTCCTCTTCCTCCTCTCTGCCAGTCAGCACATTGGGCCGCGAGAGGTGATGCCGCAGAAGCGGGCTCTTTACCCTGGGAAGGTAAAAGGAGGCAGTGTGATGCTGCGGTATCTAACGCTGCCTCGCCTCTCCCCCTCTCTGCAGTAACAACAATCCCTACGCCTCCTTTGGAGCCACGCTGGCACGGGACGAGGAGCAGAACCTGTGGAGCACCCCGCACGACGTGACCCACACGGAGGCGGACGACGACCGGGTGCTGTACAACATGATCGTGGTTAGGAACCAGCTGGACAAGGACTCGGAGGTGAGGCGGTGCTGTTCCTCGCGCACGGGTTTCACTGCAGACCGAGGCTTGGTGCTTTCATCGGGTGCTTTAGCAGTGCCTTTATTTAGGCACCCATTAAGCTGCTATAAAGACCCCAAAGTCCCCCAACGTGACACATGTAGGCATCGGGTCCTCCCATCTGCTCCATCGCCCTCCAGATTTTATCCTGTATCCGGTGTGGATGCGTCTGTAGCCATCTCTTCCTTGGGAAGCCTGGGGCTTCGGCGCTGAGCCAGGACAGCCGCCCTGAGCTGGGATGCACGATGCCCCTTGCAAACACCTCTACTGCCAGCACCCACAGACATGTACTGGTAGCACCGGGACCCCCAGCTCAATCTCCTGGCTTCACAGGCTGCTTTTTTTGTCTGGTGTTTCCCTGGTTTGGCCTTTCTGTGATCAGACTGGCATTAGACCTGCCTGCAGTGGTGTTTGCCCGGCAATGGCAGCGCCTGGAGCTGAGCTGCTGCTCCAGTGACGTGTCAAGTTAAATACTCCTCTAATGGGTTGTACGGCAACTACCGAGAAGCGGAGAACTGGCACAGCTCTTAGCGCAGAAGGGAAAAATCATTGCTGTTACATAAAGGCTGTTTTGCAGCCCTGATTTCTTTCACTAAAGCACTTCTGTGCAAAGGAGATTTCAGTGGCCTGATTAGAAGCAGGCTGTAGGAAATAGTGACACATTCTCCCCTCTCCGCTTGCTTTAAGACTTCAGAATGTTTGCAGGAAAGCCTGGAGGCTTCACATTTAATTTCAACAAGATCCTACTTCATGCAAGAGACCGCAAGACTGTAACTCTTCCTCCTATGATAGTCCCCTTAAACCACAAGCTAGCTCAGCTTTCACAAGAAGCCTTATACTCCAGAGGTACAGCTGAGATCAAAATTACAATTTTTAAAACTTAAAATGAGATAATGCAGTCCTTGTATACAGTTGGCCAGAATCCCCATTGAATGTGGTTTGTTTTTTTTTTTGTGGGAATTGACTTAATCATGGTATTTACAATGGATGGGTTTGTAACAGTGTTTTCGTGGCTGCACATAACCTTTACAGCTATCGCAGCTAGAACTGAAGATACCTTCTTCCCTCCCCACCGCTGCTTTCTCTGTGTTGCAATTGCTTGTCTTAGAGAAGACAGGGAGCATCATCCAGCCCAAATCGGCTGAAGGAAACGAGGACAACTCCATTTAGGGGGCTGCACCGGTCCTGGGCTGTTCAGAGCTGGGTGTACTTCAGGGCAGCGCTGAAGCTCCTTGTTTCAGCCCATGCCCAGTCAAGTGGCCTTTTAACTTGATTTAGGGCTTGTTATGAGGCAGGCCTCCTAAAAGCTATTATTATTTATAAAACGGTATCATAAGTGGATGGGCTGCTTAAAAAATAGCTCCTTGGGCAAAGGAGCATTGTGCGTCAGCCTTGCTCAGGTTGCAGAGGAGAGCATGGTTATGGGTGAGCAAGAGAGCGCTCCTGTGCCTGCTTGTCCTAAACCCAATGTGCCTGCCTGTCTGAATCCAACGCCTTCTCACTGCCTTCAGCACGTCTGTAGGGTTTTTAGCGGGTCTGTGCAGTCACCATGCCTGCCAGTGAAAAAGGAAGGTACAAAGAGCATGGGGCTTCCCCTCCACAACGAATGTAAGATCACATACCCTGGTTTTTCATGCAGCGCAATTAATAAAAAAGCCTGAGGAGTACAACATCAGGCCAACGTTGAAGAAAGCCAACACACAATACGCTTGATTTGAATTATGGCATGGTGCCCTTTGCGGCTAGTGATTGCTAGCCTCTCTGCTGCCTCACTTTTACAGCTGGGGAAACTGAGGCACGATATATAAGCCTGGCAAGCTGCTGCAGTTTCCAGCTGCAGCTTTTTCTGGGTGGCAGAACAGGGAGGGACTTGGCTGGCAAAGCCAACATTCCTGTGTTCAGCCCCGTGTGCCGAAATCTCTCCTTACTCCAGCAAGCATTTTAAAACTAGGCCAGATTGCGTTGCCCTCCTCTCCTAACGAGGCTTCAGCCCTGAGAGAGAGAAAAAAAAGCCTAATTGCAAAACAGCACTGGGCTGAAAAATCCATAATCTGCATTGGGAGCTGCTGTGCTCCCAAAGTCCCCGAGGAGAGCTTGGGGATGCTGCAGAATAAGGGACGAAGGAACAGTTTCTTGTTTATGCAGGATACAAACGTTACAAAACCATAGCTCCTTTTTTTCTCTTGATTAAAATCGGACTGAAAGGAGAACTAGTCCCTGTATTTCTGCTCCTTCATTTAACAAAGAAATTTTGGCGTGCTGTGCGCTTACTGTATGCTTTGCCATTCCCCACCTTTATATTTGTGATTTCCTAGCACAGGACTTTGGAAGGATCCCAAAGAGCAGGTGGCTGTATGTCCCGTGTCTTTTATCTGGATGGCACCGCTTCGGCCTCAAACCAGTATTGCGTTTTTCTTAATCTGGCTAACCCACTTATGCTTTGCTGGGTATTTATTTTTATTTTAAATGGTTGTTCACGTCGTGACAAGGTGCTGTGAGCTAGGACAGGAGAAGCGGTGGGCCAGGATGCACTGGTGACATTGGCACAGTGCGGGAACTCAGCGGGCAAGGTCCATGGTGGCTCTCTCCAGGCCTGAGCACCTTTGCGCCGTGGATCGCTGTAAATCAATAAACCAAACCAATATGTGAGGGGCCAGGCGCTCCGACACCGAGTGCACCCTGTAGCTCAATCAATTTTCTGCGTGTTAGATCATTCGTGGTGGGGCTGCCAGCAGCTCACAGCATTGGTGTCCTCCCTTGGGGTCAGTTCCTTGCTCCCACCATGGGGTTGGACCCCCACCTGATCCATGCGGAGCCGTTTCTTCTCCCTGCTCCCTCCCAACGGCCCTGCTCCGGGAGATTGGGCAGCTCCAGCCCAAACTCCGGGTGACCTTATCTTGAGTAAGGATAGCAGAGCTGCTCCACCCTGCTCCTCACTGAACCAGGGCACCAAGCTCTTCAAAGCGAGCACCGTGATACCCTGGGTGCGCCCTGTTTCATGCCCACTTGCTTGTCCTGCTTGGTGCTGTGTGCTGGGAATGACGGCTCAGGGGGCCGTTGGCCGTGGTGGAGCCCGCTGGAGCACCCAGCCGTTGCAAAACCCACCCGTGCAATAGGTACGTGAGGCAAGATTCACTGGAGCCTCCTAAAACCGTGAGGACTGAGCAACTTGCAGCTCTGCATTTCTCTCTGCTTGAGGCCAACGAGCGTGATGCACTTTCGGAAGCAAAGTGTGGGCAAGGGAGGGTATGTGCAGAGAAAACCAGAAAAGCCGTAGCTGAAGGGCTGGCTTAAGGCGGCTGGTAAAGGTGATGCAGCCTTTGGAGATCAAAGCTGTCATCAAAGCTTTTGAAGGCTGGGG
This sequence comes from Anhinga rufa, assembly GCA_013400875.1. Taxonomy (NCBI): domain Eukaryota; kingdom Metazoa; phylum Chordata; class Aves; order Suliformes; family Anhingidae; genus Anhinga; species Anhinga rufa. The sequence continues at coordinate 7,242 of VZTV01035873.1, forward strand.
TCAACTTTTCAAATAGGGAAAAAATGTTTTTTTATTCCTGCTCCTGCCCTGCAGCATTGTCGAACCTGTTGTGGTGTAAAGTAAAACCCCAAATCTGGAGGTGAAATGAGGACCTCTAGGAAAAGAGGATGTTATTTAAGATGCTGCATAGATACAGGCCAAGTCACTGTTTAGCATGTACCCTGCTAGTGCGGAGGTAAGCGTTTTATGAGGAAGTGGGACTACTGTGGCTCCAGCAAGCCTCCAGTGTTAACAGCAAGAGCTGGGCTTACTGGGCTTATGTGCGTGGTGTAACAGATGCCTCCCTCCATGAGGACCGGTTTGTGGTGGCCCTGGTGCCCCAGTGTCCTCTGATGGGGTGCATGGAGTTACCCAGCTGCAGGCAGAGAGCCCAGGATGTCACACTGGTGCTGGCTTTGAGGAAGGACTCGGGTTTAGGGCAGCTGTGCTGCAGCTCTATGAACAGAAACTAAAGCTGGGTTTTTGCATTGCAACCAAGGAAAAAACACTATTCTTATGGCTAAGAAACGCAGTGTTTCTTTCTTCTTTTGGCTTACTCCTTTGGGGAAGGTGGGATCATAAATACCACTAGCAAAGGCAATTCCTCAGCCTGCATCTCTGCCGGGGGCCTGGCTAGCAGAGCTGCACTGGCATGTTCCTCTTGGCAAGCCTCACAAGGCCTATTTTTCCGCTTTCTCCTGCTCACCTACAGGATTATTCTTTTTTAAACACATTACAGAGAAGATCAGTATTGCATCACACTGTTGCTGGGGCATAGAGAGGTGATGGGATTTGCCCAGGGTTGGGGATGCTGGTTGGGGAGCCCAGAACTGACCCACTTAATACATATAAAAAATTATTTATGAACTCCTGTGTGCCCCTCTTAAAACTGAATCTGATTTAAGCTTACTCTAAGCTGAGATGTCAGTCGATGGTTCAATGTATAGGTGTGGATTTAGAGTTTGTATTTGCTCAACTCCTTCCAGTGCGGCCAGCCACAGAGCCAGAGTAAAAACATTGCAGATGTGGTGTGGTACCTGCCTCGACTGGTATTTTGCAGTCTTTCCTGATAACTCTGTTTTGACCTCATTTCCAAAATAACTCTTGAACAGAACGGTGACACCAGTTGCTTTCAAGGGAATAAAGGAGAAGGCTTTGGTAGAGGATTGCTTTGGCAACATGAGGAAAACTACCTGTTAATTAGGAAATTTCCATACGAGCAGGGATGAAAAGTTGGACGGTGCTTGCTTGTTCTCTTGGCATGTTTTTCCCAGAGCTCTCGGTTATGTACCAACCTGGCTTATATTTCATGCCCAGCATTTCCTCACTTCCAATTGACATTTGCAGATTTAGCATATCACACTAGAGAGTCTGGGGGTTTTCCAGGTTAATATTTCAAGGGCGGAGCGCTCAGAGGAGAGAGGCAGCAGGATTTCCCTGCTGCTCTCGGGATTTTCGTGACTCATGCGCAAAGGGTTTTCTCAAGCCCCCACTGGTATATGTTGTGTCCTGCTATGTAAGTTTAAAAGGGCAAAACTGGTTGCAAAAAACAGGGCCAGGACCTGCAACCTGCTTTGGTTTCCTGTGGTTAATTCAGATTTGGGCAAAAGGGTATTGTTCTTAAAGGACTGATTTTGAATGCATCAGTGGGATGTCCCAAACCTGTAGAAACACCAAGGCGTTTGGTGAAGACCAGTCTCCTGCTGAACTTTCCCAGTACTGTGTGCCAGAAGCCTCCTCACTGCTCCAGAGGTCACATCGAACTAGGCAGGAGGCAGGACAGGGGATGAAGATGCACAAGAAATGCAAAGCAAAGTTAAGTTTTGGGAGAGAGCTGCTTGAAGGGGTTCCGGGGAGAGCCAGCCCGGGATGCGGCACAGAGGACAGCCTGCTTTGGCCTGGCTCTGCCCGGAGCTGCCCAAGGACAGGCGTGCCCTGTCCTGCATCTCGCCGGTGCCCTGGTACGCTGCGGCAGTCCCTGTCACAGCTGCAGTGAGGGCTGAGGGAGAGTGGGGTTTGGTGTGGAGCCCCGGCTGCCTGCCCTGGGGCTGCCCGGCAGCGGGTGCTGAGCGGCTTCGGCCTCATGATGCTGCCTGTCCCCGACCAAACGCTCCCTGATGTGCATGGGGAACCCCCTCCCCAAAGTCTCTGATGTTGCCCATTCCTATGTGGAGATGCAGGGCTGGGCAGGCTTTGCTCTTCCTCTGCTGTGTAGTTAAAGGGAGATTCTTAGAATAATTTTGGGGATGGAAAGATGCTCTTAACTTTATTTCCCTCACTAAAGCAACGCAGAGGACAACCCCCTGCCCGCAGCATTTGGGATGTCTCTGCTATAAGGAATCACCTGAGAAGACTCAGTGCTGTCTAAGGCTGATGGAGAAAAGGGCACAAGTCCCTTCAAGAGCTCAGCCCAGAGCCACCCATCCTCACCCTGATAATCTCTCCTCTCTCTAGTTGCTTTTCAACAAGGGACACCAAGTGCAGCATCCTCCCAGCTTTCTCTGGGGAAACATAAATACATTCAGCTCCACGCCCAGGCAAAAGAAATACCACCAAACAAGAGATTTGGCACTGCCGTTAAGCGTAATTTTCTGTACCAAAGCCTTTCCTTTGCACGCTCCCCAAATTCTTCATCAACAGGACACTCTTAGAGATCCCCTAGGACTAAATATGCACCATAGTCACTTCTCTAAGGCAACTCAGTAACTACAATGTACAAGAAAGCCATAACCTAGATTCCCTCAAAACAAAAATAGACAAGGGAAAACACACTGCTATTAATCCAGAGAAAATCAGGAGCAGCTTCTCTGCATGTCAAGCACTGCTCGGCGTTTAGCTTAGCAAGGAGTCTGGCTTGCTACCATGGGGGGGGTAAACCTTTGCAGCCCTGAAAGCTGCTGCCCGGCAAGCTGTGATCTGGGGAGGGGAGCACCTTTCCCACACCCCCCCAGCTCACTAATTCAGCAGCGTGAAGCATGCCTGGAATCACAGCAGCCGTCTCGATTGACTGTCTGCATTAAAGCGCTTGTTTATCTCCACGGGAGGGCAGAGACATGCAGCTTATTTCCCCACCAGCATGCCCAGACTGGTTTGCTCGCCTTTCTGCTTATACCATGGGGTCACAAGCAGGCCGAGATGTTTCCAAGGGATCCCTGCCAGGGGGGACCACGGCACCGTGCAGCCTTTATTCTCTTTCTTTAAAACTTTCAAGTTCGCAGTAAACTTCCCACAAAGCTTTAATACAATAAACCCCCTCTTTTCTTTTTCACTGAGAGAACCTCAATTCCTAGCTACAAGCTGGTGTCACAGGAGAGAGGAGGCTTGTCCCTGCCTCCTTTCTCTAGCAAAGGGCTGAAGAGGCATTTTGATGCCTTGAGCTGGCAGCCAGGTACCCTCCTGTGCAAACAGAAAAGCTGTTTTCAAGAACTGCTGCAGTCAAGAAAGCAACAGAGCTCTGACTGGCAAAGCTAGCTCATTGCAAGCAGCAGCACAAGGCTAAAAATGAAGGGGATTTTGCTGTCCGGGAGGATGAGCGGTGCAGAGCGAGTGGCCGCAGGCAGAGCCATGTTTCCCCTGCTCTCCTGACCTGAATTCACCAGCGTCTTAACCCCGCCGCTGCTTCTTCCAAAGCGTAATCTCCAAGGGGTTCCTGCAGCTATCGCTGAACAACAAGAAAACGGGCTCGTCATTTAATTCTCTGCAGTCGCGTCGTGTCAGCTGGGCTCAGGAAAAAAAACTAAGAAATCTCCAGCTCTTTATCAAATCAAGTAAACTCTTTAAGGTACCACGTATCAGAAAACCAGTGGGATTTTTAAAGCACAGTCTACCTTCATGGGTGTTATTTAACCCTTTTGAACCCAGTGTGTCACATAGGAAAATCTCAGGGAGGCGGCCCTTTTATTCTGCAAGATTCCATCTATGTAATCTGTTGCTGAGAAATTAGGTTAAGGTTGTTAGTGCGGGGAAATTATCTGAGTGATGTTATGACCTGCTGTGTGGATGCTTCTGTAAATGCATCCTTTTCAGTGTGTGCATTGATTAAACTCAGCTAGGAAAAACACTCCTGGTTTTCTTGCAGAATACAAGCGTTTCCCCAGGAATGCATACTTGAACACATAGATATGTTTAATTGTGCTGGTATAACTTTAATAAATTACCTCAAAACCTTCCCCTTTAGACGGTGTCCCATTATGCAGATGTAAGGCTTGAGGTCAAGTGCAAGCTGTAGACAGGGTTTAGGCTGTATAGTTAAGTGAGGCATTAACTGCAGCAGCTGGCATCACCAAGAATAGTTATTATGTCAAATGACTCCAGCTCAGCCCTCAGCCATCCACGTGCATCTCTCTTCCCTGCTATTTAAAAAAAGAGTACTCCAGCCTTTAGAAAAAGCCTATTTTTCTCGTTTTCCAGTACTTTTGAAAACCCACCCACTCCACTTAAATGCCCGAGGGCTGAGCAGTTTGGAGAAGCCACTGTATGTGTGACCAAACTGAGAGCAGTAACTTCTTTTCAAACTTGTAGTTTCCCTTGGGCTGTCATCAGCTGTAAGAAAATGTGCCATGCCAGTTTAACTGCAAGGATATGAAAATAAGGTGTTGCAATAGTTTATAGAAGGTAATTATTAATATGCGGTCATGCTTTCTCAAGCTGTTAAAGGCCGAGTAAGGTATTCTCACAACCTCAGGTTTTGATACTAGCAGGGGTGACAAGGTTTGGGGTAAAGGGCTTTGGACCAAAGAGATTGAAGTCTCTCAAATGAACTACATTTGGAAGTTCATGTTGTTCTCCGGCCTAGGACAGCGTTATAATTTCCAGCACAGAGCTGGAATTATGTTGTCCCTGTCTGACCGAGGAGACCATCAGCAATGGCTAAGCTAAATTCTGTAATCCAATTTCAGGGTAGCTGGAAGCTTGTTTTGTACATGCAGAGAAGATACAGAGATGTTGTACCAAATGTCAAGCTAAAATATTCTACACTGGTAGTGTAATTTCCTCCAGGGGCAACAGCAGCCTGGCCATCAACCTTCACACTAATCTCTCAGTGCCAACATCAACAGTTCAACTCCGGCTCCGTTTCTAAAAGCTGAAATTCCTAGAAAAGCAGCAGAGACCTCCCCACATGCAAATATGACTGAGTATCTCTTATCCCATTGCTTTGCAGGAATGGCAAAAGCTCAACTATGATATTTATACCTTACGGCAGACCCGAAAAGAAGTGAGAAGCAGGTGGAAACACATTTTAGAGGATTTAGGTAAGCCAGAGGACAAGAGGATGTCATTTGTGTGGTCCCATGATGGTTGAGGATAGGAACGGCTCCACAAAATCAGGCGGGTAGAGGAAAAAGGGAGGAAAATAAAACCAGGTTGCTGAGCAGTGCCATCAGGTGGCGTGCATGGCAGCTGAGCGCCTGCAAGAGACTCCCCATTGCTCAGGCACAGGGCTGGGAGGAGAGGGGGTCACCGTGTCTGCCCCCACGTCAAAAAGCCCACACCATCAGAAGAGCCTTTCAAGCCCATAATAGCATGCACACTCACCCATTTCAAGCTTCCTTGTGGAAACTTAGCAGGGATAGCTGGGGGTTCACCCTGTTTTTTTCTAAACAAGATAAGCAGGGAGAACTGAATATTCCTTTCAGATTTGAAACACAGATTTCCTTCCTAAGCCCATGCCAGCTGATCAGAGCTAAACCACCCACTTTGTCTGCTCCTAAGTGAATTTGAAATATTCTTTCATCAAATGAAATCGCTCTGCAGTGACCTCCTAATCCTACTGTTTCCTCGCCTGCAAACAGTGAACTGCACCCGCCGATCCTGTGTGCTCAGCCGCTGCTCCTCTGGAGAAGACAGTGGCAGGTGTGACCTGGTTTCCCTAATTGCCTTGCACAGAGCGTGTGACACTCGGGCTAAGGAGATGTGCTGTGCTGGCACATCAGCTCGGTGACTTGCATCATGCTCTGGAAGTGGTTGGGAGCTAATGAGAGGAGGATGTGTGAGCTGAGTGCGCTTCTTGGGCTGTTCGAGGATATCACTGGGAGCAAAAGAGATCGGTATCTCAGCAGCTCCTGCCCTACCTGCCGTTCTGGCATCTGGGTGGGAGGAACATTATAAATTCATAACTAGGTATCAGAGTTTGTCTCCACCAAGGTGCTTGCGCAACCTGTACAGGCCAAACATGGGAGAGATCACTTGACATCCTTACTCTGTTACTGCACGTTGACAAAGGCTCTCCCACATCTCCCTCACGTCCGCAATGGCTCTGGAGCTGTTTTGCAAGGGTAGGGAAGCTCAAGGCCCAGGATGGTTTGGCCTTAGTGAAGCTAGACGTGCAACCAGATGTGAAACCTGCTATCTTCTGTTATCTAGATCTGTGCTTTAATCATAAGACCACCACTCTTTCCCCGTAAGTGTTCTCAGGTGAGATGCATCACCACCAGCTCCCTGGAGCTGAACAAAGAGTTAATAGGTGGCTATTACATTTAAAGATCCCTGCATTCATTCTCCTCTCCCTCTCCTTTTCTGGACGCCCTCCCTTTAAGAGATGCTGACTTCTACAGGAACAATTACCCATGCATTCATTACTGCCACAGGATTTTTATCACTGTTACCTCCCAACAACATCTAGGCATAGTCACTGGGGTGCTCAGGAAGCCCCATCAACCCTGAAAGCTCTGGCAGCGTTGGGAACATGCAAGAGCTGAATCAGCATGCTGGGTGTGGACATTCATACACCTTCTCTTGAAACCTAGCAACAAACTTGCTCTGAATGGGTTCATGTTTTTTTTTTCCCCACCAGCAAGCTCATATCTGCCTCAAGTGCAGACACGGAGCGTGCCTCAAGGAGACGCCTGTTTATTTTAGCAAGTAGGGAACGCAGCAGCCCAAGGTGGAGGGTGTATAAGCAGCCTTGCGAGAGCCTGGAGGGCTCAGGAATGACCCAGCTCACATGTTTGACTTGTTTCTGTAATACATCGCTTTCCCAGGTTTCCAGAAGGAAGCGGACTCCCTCTTGTCGGTGACCAAACTCAGCATCATCAGCGACTCTCAGAACATGGGCAAAGCCCGGGACATCTTGTTAAAGCTCTCCGAAGAGACAAACATCTTCCCGACCAGCTGGGAGCTTTCTGAGCGCTACCTCTTTGTGGTGGTGAGTAGCTCTGAGCGTGCCTTCCTTCCCATGGCCCCCATCTCTGCAAGTGAGCTCAAATGAAGGGGAGTGGGTAGGTGAACTGCGTCAGAGGATGCTGAAATACATGGTGGCTGGCATCTGGGGCGTCCCCATCAGATGTTGCACTTGGAGCTTGGCTGTTCAGCTTCCTTGGAAATGTCAGTGCTGTAACACCATAAATTTGTTACCCCCCCCCAAGTTTTTTTAAGCCTGTGCAACTGGGTGCTCTTGCAGCCTGTTAACAAAGTTGGAAAAGATTAGACCTGATGCCTGGCTTAATCTGAGAGCAGCTGTGAAGGGAGGACCCTGACCCGGGAGCTGCCCAAAGCAGCCCACAGTGACTGTAAAACCCCCTTGCTTTGGCAGGATCGGCTCATAGCTCTGGACGCTGCAGATGAGTTCTTCAAGATGGCCAGTGTGGTGTATCCGAAGAGACCCAGCGGGGAAAGAGTGGACGATAGCCAGAAGGCCCCGCAGTGCATCTCTGTCGTGATGCCCTGAGGACTGTGCCTTGCTGGCGCAAGATGGACATCGGGTTTCTTTCCCTCCGGGACCGGGCTCCTGTGCCGAGGGGTTAGCACAAATAGTGCCACTCCTTGTTTTCCTGCAGAGAAGCAAGTGGGCCGGCCGGAGCAGAGCGAGGAGATCAGCGAGCAATGCCCCATCAGGAGGGCACAGGAAGGCAGGTGCTGGCCCCGAGGTGCTTCCAAGCAGAAGGGAGCAAGAACTGCCATAGCATAGCCCCGGTGGAAGACCACTAGCCTAGTAGCATATGTGATAGGCACGAGGGGAACCTGCCGTGCGAGGCGTTGCTACCAGTAGCTGCAGAAGTTGAGATGCCTCTAGTTACAAGCGCTGTGAGGAGATCCATGTTTCCACCTTCCATTGGTACCTGCCACTGTCCCCTCCCTTCAACCCTGCTAGCCAGGAGGACCAGCGAGGAAGGAAAAATACCTCAGTCGTCTACAAGTCCGTGACGTTTCTCTGTGCACTGGTCCTCTTCCTCCCCCCGAGCCTGTGGCAGCCCTGCTGGGCAGGTCCCAGGGGATTTAGCAAAGAGGCAGGAGCAGTGTGCAGGTGGGAGAGGAGTTAGCGCTGGGCAGCAAAGCCTTGGAGCACTCACAGCTGGGTGCTGGCTCACCTGCCATCAGCGGTTTGGAGGTGTTTGTGTCAGGGGTGCTCAGCCCGACACCTTAAAAGAAGGTAGATTTTAGGAAGGTTCCAAGGTCAGACCTGCTGAGAATTTGGGTCCTGTAATATCACCAGATTGGTTGCCCAACATCTTAATGAGTTTCTGAAAGGTTTGGTCTTAATTGCATAAAAAAACCCCACTATAAAGCTGCATGTACTGTCAATATATACTGTCCCCGCTGTTAATGAATATTTTTAACGAACAGCCTTGATATCTTGGGGTTTTGTCTGGTAATAAGCAATAATTTTAAAACACTGGATTTGATCTTTTAAAAACAAGGGGAAGTTTTTTCACTGATTAACACAAGTGCTGCTAATTGGCCAGTTGGAAATGCTGGTTACACAGGACCTCCCAAAATAGGAAACCAGAGCTTTTATTTGTTTATACCTACAGTGTTTGAAATACGTATGTATATGTATTTATGAATTGTTTCCGTTTGTCAGTGTTCCTGGGAAACATTTTTGTCAACTCAGGACATCAGTGAAAACTGAGTTTAATAAACAAAACATTACAAACCCAACATTTCTTACTCTCTCTGTAACCCTGTTCAGGCAACAACATTTCTCTTGACTGCTGATAGCAAAAGGGCTGGGGTATTTGTAGAGCATACTCCTCTGTGACCTAGTCTCTAGAAACTTAAAATTGCCTGTTGGCTTGCAAGAGTAAGGCCATTTGCCAGTCTATGGCCAAAGTCTTTGTAGGAGATGATAGAAATTGGATTTAATTTCATTGGGCTTTGGAGGTAGGTGCCCAATTCCCATTGATTATTTTTTTCTTGTTAATCAGAAGTTCAGCCGCGCTCTGGAAAACCTCCAATGTTTTTATAGAAAATAAACTTCAGTGCGTGGCATCTCCAGGGTTTGATTTGAACAAACTGTTGGCGGAAAAGAGATCTGGCGGTCCAAGGAACGCCGTGCCAAAGTACACACCACCCCCCAAAAGTCAGCCCTTGGGATGCTATCCCTTTAGAGTACTACATGTTACATAAAACCACCTGATAAGTTTCTAAATCTCGTGGGCGACAAGCAGAGATACCTTCTTAGCTGTGGTGCTGCTTGTTTGGGCAATGGAGGTCGCCATTGAGTGGTGCCTTTGCAGAAGCACCCCTTGCTGTCGCTTGTAGCTGTGAAACCAGTTCTGATGTCAACCAAATGCAATTTGTTGTAATTTATTAGGACAGAAACTGCCTAAAAGAGACAATAATTAGGATCTTTGGATGAGTTTAGCTACCGAAGTAAGACCGTGTGCAGGGGAAGCGCTGAGTTTCTGAGCACAGCCACAGGGAGGAGCAGGAATTAACAGCAGCATCGGTTGAGAGCGGAGCCGCCCACTTCTACGCAGCAGGGAGCAACCAGGGTTAGGGACTTGTGCATCAAATTATGTACTGATCACAACATGAACAGAAAAAGGTCTGTCAGTCCCAGCCCTCGGATAAAACCGGTCATGGGGGAACCTGGAAATATTGCAGAACAGCCTTTGGTTAAGTATAAGGATGCAGAACTTATAAAAATCTGCAATTTGAAAAACTACAGAAACAGCAGAAATTGTTTCCATAGGGTTCAAGCTCAAGTTCATCATTCTGTTCATCTCAGTAGGAAGTGCCCTGTCTTCTGTGCCCTTGAGGTAGAAGACTGATACACCAAATTTCAGTTAGTAAAATGAAGAGAGTAATTTGCCTTTTCCAATTTGCATAGACATTACCAGGGAGATGCACATCTTTAATTTTTGTTTTGCTCAGATTTGGGCTTCCTCTGCTGACAGGAGAAGGAAACACAGCTTAGTGTGTCTCCAAGCAAGCCTTTGGCCGTGTCTCGGGGACCAGCAGTAGAGGACCCTCCACCTGGAACCCAGAGACGGCACACGCTCACCATAAGGTTCAGATGTTGCTCAGTTGCCTATTGATACTGTCCTGCCAGAGGTGTGTAAAAGACGTATTTAGGCTCTATCACAGGAAAAAGTACCCACATCTATATAGCAGATATGGTGGGACTATCCTGTTAAAGGGCAAGAACAAAGATGGGGAAAGAAATGCAAACAAACATCCCCCAGTGAAGCTCATTCCAGATTCTGGGCAAGTTAAAAATCCCTGGCAGGGGAAGGGCTCCTGGGCAGCACTTGGATTTTGCATCTCAAATTGAGAACGTGAGATTGAACTGAGGAGACGTTCAGATGGTAAAAGCAAGTCAGACGCACACAGCTGAGCGTCACACCCTGGAGCTGTTGCAAGCACAGACTGCGTGTCATAAGCCCCTCGGTGGACAGGCTACCTCACCAAAGGGTCCAGGGCACCTCACTGCAAATTCCTCTCCATTGAGAAAGATGGAATAAAGATACATAAATCTCGAACAGCATCCAAGTCAAAGGCTCCCTGGTGATGCTGCATCACTGCCACAGTCCTGGGTGGGGAGAATTCATCCCCCAGCAAGAGCGATTACCTTTTTCACTAGAAGCAAGCTTGGGTTTCTCGTGTTTGATGCACCATCCAGGCCTCTAGCTGCCATTCAGGTGGGCTTGAGGCTCCCATATGGCCTGTATCACGCCTGGAGGCTTGTACAGATGTCTTTGACATCCTACAGGTCTCAGGCGCCACTAGATACCTGCATGTGGGGAGCCAAATCCTGCCCACGCCTAGCGAAGCCTGCCAGCACCCACCTGGGAAGCGGTGGCTGTAGGACAGCTCAGCGAACACCAGGTGCCACTGTTCCCTTAGCCATGCTGTAGCATGCTGAGGGAAATCACGTTTAGAATGCAGGGGAAATTTTCCCAACCTTTTCTTGCATACATCAGGTCTCTCAGGGCTGCAAGAACTGGTTTTCTGTTAAAGGTTGGGGTTTAGATATTTAATAATTGCTCTGGCACTTTCCAGGAGACAGTGGTGAGCCCATCTCTCTTTAAAAGGTTCACAGGGCTGGGGCCAGGGACTCCGCTCCTGCTTGGAAGTGCTGCTGAGTGTGGGGCTGGCTGCTGCAGGAATTAGCATGTTCATGAATAACATTTATTTTCCTAAACAGAGGGTGACTTAGGCACCCCTTCCTTAGCTAAGAAAGGAAAAATACCAAGAATTCTTTCAAATGAGCAATGTGAGAGGGTTTAAAGTACATCTGGGTTCACTTAGCTTTCAGATGGTTTTTTTTTTCCCTCAAACTGACTTTGTATTTGACTAATATTTCAACTGGAAAGAAAGAAAGAAAAAGAAGGATAATTTTCACCCATCCCTAAGCCACAGACATGCGCCACTTGGGTTTCCTTTTCCTAAGCCACAGTAGACGCAGACCCAACTAGCACAGTTCACGTGTAACTTGAAACAGATAACCATTGGGTAGGAATCAGGGTAGCTTCTCCAAACTGAGAAATCCTGATTTATACCAACTAATGCTCTAAGCTTTGCCTTCCACCAGCACCCGTTTGGTTATTTCAGACACTGCCTGTATCAATGAGGCTGTTGAGCAAACCCAGAAAAACACTTATGCCTAATCGTTGGCCAATAAGTTGGCTTAACAGCGGCTGAGCAAAGTATTTTAGGTTTTTGGGTCATGCGGAGCAACGCTGTAGGGTTCCCTTCCTCTAAATGAGAGCTAGGAATTAGGTATAGTGCAATCACCATCTGTAATAGAAACCAGCTAGAAACAAAAATCAATTTACGGACCATCTTGACTCTGCATGCGCGCACACGGTTTCTTCTTTGTATTCCAAATTTTCCTAGGACATACATCATGAATTTGGCAGGATGAGAAAAAAATTCCTGGTGGAAATTCAGCTGTGATCTGTAAGACAAGCAGAAGGTGGCAGTGCAGGTGTTCAGTAAAGGCTGGAACCCTTCGATGGGAGGCAGTGGCCTGAAAGGAGTCAGGCTTTCCATTTTACTTGCTCTGGATGTAAATCACACCGTAATTTCTGATAAATAATCAGAAAGGACATGGGAAAGAAAACTGTCATCTTTTAAATTTCAGCTATAGGAAAAATTAGCATTTCAAACCACTCAGTTTCAATCATTTCTAATGTTAGAAATTCCAACACTTACATACTCTTCCTGGAGGGAAAGCGTGTACTTTTCTAATCTAATGAGGATCAGTAATGCTGAGTGACTTACCACAAAATAGCTCTCCAAAAGCATTTCTTTGAAGACAAACAACCAGTTTTGCATGGGGAGTCCTTGTAGGCAAGTTATGGATTATCAGAAACATATCTTTGGCTTCCAAATTTCAGACCTTGCAGCCATATCCATAGGGGAGCTGCCCTTGCACAAGGGAGGCCATGGAGAAATCTGCTCACCAGCCACTCCTAAATGCTCCAAGCAAAGACTTGTGTGGCCAAAAGCTTGTCTGTTTTTTCTATTAGTGGGTGTAATGAAACGTACCACCCGTCCCCATAAGCCTTATCCTTATCCTTTAAGGACAACAGTCATTTTTCAAAGTGGTAATAAGTTCAGGTGACTATTTTGTCTTACTCAGATTAGGAAAGCAAGATGCCACAGAGGCTGTGGACACCCTTGGTATGATAGGATCCCAGCAACATTAAAATAAACAGATATAGACAGCCAAACTAGCAAACAGCCAAAGAGGTAGAGCCATATCAAAGCAAAGACAAGGGGGCAGCAAACAGAGGCAAATAGGCACAGGCCAGCCACTGCCCAAGAAAATGAAAGAGTATTTGGCAGATGGAGAAGGTTGTGTGCAGAGGGTACAGCGCCGGTGCCAAAATATGTTGTGATGGTGTGGCAGACTGCGCCAGCTGGGTAGCACCAGCAGGATGAAATGTGTTTGTGTATGCCTGAATAACCATCATTAAAAGCCCCGTTTGATGATAGCTCACCAGCAGATCAGAAAGAAAAGATATTTATGAAACCATGCGTTACCAAAAGTTTATCCTTTCAAGAGTGGCAACTTTATATCTGTTAGGCTGCTGGGATTCTTTCCATTGGCTTGAACTGGGTTTGAGTCAGACTTCGGAGACACAAACACCAGGGCAAGTCCAGACACCACTGAAGTCAAAAACAAAACTTCTGCCAGCTGCCCATCTATTCCTCTTCTGCATCAAAGTCTCAAAAATAACAAGTATGGTTTCTGAAAAGATTTTCACGAGTGACGAGAGGATCTACCTGTACTTGTCTGGAGGAAGAAAAAAAAAGCCCAAATCAATTCTCATGGCCAAGGAGTCACAGGGAAAATGCAGACTGCAGGAGAGCTCAGGAGGTCATCTCAGCCAACCTCCTTCTTGCTTGAAATAATCTGTCCCCTTTTGAAAATGGCACAAGCAATTTGTATGGAAAACATTATTGGCATACGCGGTATTTCACCTACTTCAAAGACGCAGTGGTTAGTACAAAGAAAATATATTAAACTTTTTTTTTTAATTAAAAAAGTGAAATAGAAGATTTGTGAAACTCAACTGGAGGGCAGGTTTGGAATGAATGAATCCCTCTGTGAAATACTCCTTTGATACCTCTAAGTCAAGTGATCAGGGTTAGCTTTGAACATGCATTTCCATTTTCCTTAAGTGAAGGAGCCAGAGAGAGGAGCGATGGGAGCCCAGAGTCATGCGGGGTGATTCACCCTGCCTGGGATGCGCCCAGCCCGGGGTGATCTGGTTCGCAGGGAGCCAGCGGCACCCGTGGAGTCTGCAGTTCCCAGTAAGCCATTTGGGGATGAAGGGGGAGGGAGGAAAGGGAAGGGTGTTATCTTGGTGATAGGGAGCTGGCCTAGGATTTGGAAACTCAATTTCCATTCCCAGAGCTGCCCCATCTCTGTCTGCCCTTCGGGTCATCCAAGTGCAGGATGGGGAGGTCGTACCCACTAGAGCTGATGGCAAAATGGTCTTCCTGAGCTGGAGGGATTGTCAAGGTCTTGATATTTCTGCATCTGTCTTCAAGCAAAACTTTGTATCTCTAAAACATTCACAAGCCTATTATCCAAAAGACTCTGCTATAATAATTTCAAGATGTTTTGCTTCAATTTTGACTTTTTTTTTTTAATGGTCTCCAGCTTTTTAGTATAAGCTGAATAAAGCATTGTTTCTATCCAGAAAATAAAACTTCAAATTTAGATCACAGCAGTGCCTTTTAAAGCAGTACTAAAACAGTTGGGTTTTTTTTTTTTTAATTCAGGGGAATACCTATTCCCACAAATAGTTTCAGTTCTGATAAATCAGCATTTCCAGACAGAAAATCAGTTAGCTGAGTTTTGTTTTAAATCCTAACCCTGCCTAATACTTAACTGCTTGTTGTGAACTGCTTTGAGATCTACTAACAAAGTGCGCTGCATGGCAGTCAGTAGTATCATGATTACTTTTCAAGTGAAAATTACATTTCAAAACATAAGAGAAGGGCATCTTTTAATCATTTTGACTGTCTTTAAGTGAGATCACCAAGAGAGACTATAGCTCTGCAAAGGACATGTGCAGGCATGCCTAGGAATTTGGCTTGCCTGCAGTTTATCTGCCCCAATTAAAGGCAGATGCAGCCTTTCACTTCCATGAACGTTTATGAACTGGCAGATCTGCTGAACAGGGAGACAGTTAATATATAGCAACTGGTCCTGAACTAATGAGACCCACACTTTTACAGTGGTGTTTGGCTTTAGCTTGCCCAATTGCATGAAGAAGCTTTTCAGTTTTCCTTTGTACCTCCTTGCACAAGATACAGCACAGAAATTACCCAAGTTTGGGGAATCATGTAGTTTGCAGTTTGTGTCACTTACCCAAAGTCTACGGCAAAAGAGGGGAACTACAGAATGCACCAAGTATCAAAGTGGCTCATGCTCCAGTTCTGCTTTGCAGAAGAGAAGGAGCTTCCCTGAAGTACATGCAAACATACCAGGAACGGTGAATGGTTTGGAAATCCCAACACGTACTTAAATCTGTCTCTTGCTTAAATATCCAAAGAGTCACTCTGGACCTTCACAATCCATTCCCATGCTCAGATGCTTAGTGCTGTCCTACTGATGAACACACCAGACGCATGGCGAAGCTGCAGCCCGGTCTCCAGCAGGGCAGCTCCCATGAAACGAGCGTACCTACGTACCTGGGTCATTGCGCACCAGGAGAACGCGAGACCCAAGTCAACTCCCCTGCAGCCCCGATGTCTCCCATAAGCTCCATTCAGCCTGGACACACTTCAGAGGTCAAACACAGTCACAGACGCAGCATCCTCTCGGTATTACTTGCACTACTTGTACAGTAGCGGCACACGGAAAACTCAGTTTCAAAGGGCTGCGTGGGCAGTCGGACAGGCTGCACGGATCCAGCCCCCCAGCGCAAACCCCGCTAGACAGACGATGGCCAAGCAGCATGGTCAAAGGTAATGTCGGTGCAGTTTTTGCTCCTACACTCATAAATACCACTTGCTCATATTAATTTCTCTTCAAATTATGTATACGTGCTATCAAAGGTCTCAAGAAGTTTATCAGTAATGCACATGCCTCACACAACTGCAGAGCATCTGCAGGATCAGAGCATTGGTTTCTTTCCTCCCCGGCCTTTATTTTTCTTAACACCGACAATTTACATGACTAGTTATAACTATCGGGTCTCATTTTTCAACCCATCTCCTGTTTTCAGATTCTTTCCTTACATTTTATTATTCTTATTTCGTGTTAGGTTTGCTGTTACAGGTTTTCTACCTTTGAGCCTTACCTTTCACACCTCCCTATTTCCTAGTTTTTATTATTGTAAACCTGCACATTTTAAAAGTTAATGAGGTGGTCGGGGGCTGACTAGGAACAGGACTGCCTGACGTCAGCGATTACCAGGCTTTTCCTATATTTAGAGCAAGATGTAACCATGAAACTATGTGAACTGACAGTCGGCAAACCTACAGCTATACTGTGAAATATGTGTTACAGACGTAACCGCCAGCCTGGGACTGGGTCTCCCACCCACTGCACTAAGCACAAAGACTTGCTAGAGATAACAAAACTCTCTCCTTTTTTAATGATTCATGCAAATACAGCTGTTGATTTCAACAGAGAGAGCTCAAGGTTTAAATCTGGGAGGGCTGGTAGTCAATGTGCAGTTGATAGTTAAAAAAACCACATTTCTCAGAACTGAAATAGGATCATCCAGAAGAGGAGAGTGGTCCATACCACCCACCTTTTCATTCCTGTGCCTGCGGCTTCTTTTGGAGATGCTGTTCTCCATTTTTTCCCATTTCTTTTACATAAAAAACTAGTTGCGCTTGGTGAGCTAGCATTGGATAAAAAGGTAGCCTTCAAGGAGGGGAAAAATGAAGATGAGCGAGCTGGGGAGGGATGGCAACGATCCTGATGTCGTGAACAGTTTAACGTTGGGTTGTCCCTTGCTAAGCTACAACTAGAAGAACTAGCCCTGCAGGGCAATCTCCTCCAAATACACTAAAGGACATAATACATCCATTTCATTTTGCATGGAAAGGGGGCTTTGCATGCAGGGAATAGCGAATTGTGGGTAAAGAAGAGGTCAGCGTGGATGTCTTTGGCTAAGTTGTAAACAGACCAGATTGAAGCAGTTTATCTTCCTGCTTTAAGCGCACCAAACACCAATTTTCACTTGTGTTCCTTTCTCAAATCCCTCCCCGGTTCAGCGGGATGTCAGCCTGCATCCCCCAGGCATCCATGGAGCACCATCACTCATGGCAGGCAGGACCCTTGAGGTGTTTCTGTAGCTTCAAAGGTTGGTGAGCAGCAACAGGGTGTGAGAATACCCAAGCCTTCATGTAACAGGCTTCCCAGGATGCCATCCCTCTCCTTCCTGTCCTGCAGTGAAGATGGATGTTGCTCAGGACACAGCCCTCTCTCAACAGCTTTGGCAAGCTCTCCTGGGTGAGATCAACTCTCCAACCGATGCACAAGTGGAGGGGTCTGTGCCCTGGAGCACACTCACATAAATCACCGCAGCTCTGCCGCTTCCAGGTGTCTCAGGACCCGGCCCCAAACACTGTATTTGTACAATTTCTTCCATCCCTGACTACATTTGAATGATTTGTGTCTTTTGAAGGTGCAGAACTGATTTAATCCCGAGACAGGGCAGTGGCTCCCTCTGAGAGCTTGTGACCTGTTGCCTGGGTTGATGTGTGACGCATGACAGCGAGGAGCGACAGGCATTTGCTCTGACTCTCAGATACAAAGTCCTCAGTAAACAAGGGGATGGAAGCAAATATGCGCTTTCCAAGATATTAACTTTTCAGGTTGAATTTACAGCAGTTGTTATAGCTTTTTTTGAATTATTTTCCACCCCAGGAAAAGGCAGGTGTGATGTTTTCACAGGCTGCATCTACTTTTGCTTGCTGTGCATTGCGCAGGTTGGCACCTTGCTGGGCTGGAGCATGGGGGGCTAGAGAACATCAGTGGGTACAGCCAGATTCTGCCATTTCAGTCAAGATTTTTATTTAGTTTTACACTTCTTTAGGACCACACACCTGCTCTGAGAGGAAAGAAGGATTCCTTGCCAGGCAGAGGTGAGCATTTAGGCAACATAGGTTGATGGGAGAGCAGAAAAACACCCCAGGGCCCTACATTTGCCCACCCCGGAGCACAGCAGTCTCTCCGTAAAAGATTTTGGGAAGAGGAGGAGGTAGCAGGCGGCTGTCTCCTACCCTTACAGGCACTAGCCCCTCCTGAGCTGATATTATTCTTTATGAAAGACCCTATAAAAGATTAAATTCAGGCTATCTGTTCCTATTTGTATTCCTCCTGTGTACTCCTTTGAAGCATATTTTAATTCTCCCTGTTCCCCAACCTCATTTCAGCTGGTCGTGCTGGAAGGTATTTAAAGTTACAGCCATACTCCCATGGGTCACCATGAAAGAAATTAGGGGAAGGGAAAAAAAAAAAAAGGAAAAAAAAAACCTGAAAGAAAGCCTGAGTCTGTCTGATGCAAAGCAATGCTTATATTTCAATTACAGAGAGTGAGGGACCAGACTCAACAGAGTCTGAGACAGGGAAAGGAAGAATTATGACGGAAAACCAGACACCAAAGCCATAAAAGAGTGACTGCCTGTAAATAGCTAATCCAGTTAACAAAGCAGGCAGGTGGCAACCATGCTTTCGATCCGAATTGAGCGCCAACACGGCAGGGCACGCTTATTTACACCGCCTGAGGGTCTGACCTGCAGCTGTGCTGCTCCTGCAGAGCAGGAACGATCCTTAGGCCCATGTGCAATGGTATTAAAACAACATGCCAAAAAAATAACTGCTCAGCCCTCCCTCCTCCATCCCACACGGAGCTGATTCAGAGCAGACAGCTTCCCAGCTTCCCAACACCATTTCCTTGCTCCTTCTTTCCTCGAGACATTGGTAGAGGGGGATTTCTGTCGTACCCGCTGGCAGCTGGTGCTCGCCTCCTGCATACAGCATTTATGGCAGGCCCGATCCTGCTGCTGCCAAACCTTGCACACACACACACTGCAAGGGGAGACGAAAGCTCCCCTCAGCCGAGCTGGTCTGAATCCCGGCACAGAGGGATAAAAGGAGCTCTCTGTGCTTTCACACCGGGCGTAGCCTCGCTCTGATAAGCGAGCTTACCAGCCCAACCTGGGCAGGGCTCCCTTCACAAATATGAGGCTTTTGTGGGATTTTATGAATGAGGCTGGGCAGGGATTTGTGCGACGGAGGTGACATGGTGCAGCTGCCTCCCCAGGGGAGCCTGAGGGTGAGATAAACAGCCCAACTGGCTCCTTGAGGCCACTTCTCCGATTACCCAATATTTTCCTGTGGGCTCTGGTCTCCATGTCTCATAAATCCCCTTGCTGTTTGTCCCCCGAGCAGCCATGGGGGCTGTGAACGTGCATCCAAGCAATGCGCCCTGTTCCCAAGCTAACAAGGGACTGTTTGAAAGAAACTCTGAGCAGGATGACGTCAAGCCAGAAACCTCTCGGAGGATGTTGCAAGCTGGGCTTTGAAGGCAGGGTTTGTTTAGGGACATCAGGTTTCAGCTGGATCCACTGATACTGGGCATGCCAATAAGAAATCCCAATTACCAGGCAAAATTGAGTAAGAGGCTTTCAGGCTCTGGATACCTTTAGCTGAGCAGCACATAAACATCCTGCCCTCCTTGGCAGGGAGGGAAGGAGAAACCACTCTGCCTTGTGTGCTCTGTCTGAATTAAATCAGAGCTCTCAGACTTCCCCATAAGCACAACCATCAGCACCTCTTCCTTCACCACGCACCCAGCAATAACACCCCAGGGGTAGCAGAAAGCCAGCAGGAGCTCAAAATAGATAGTATGTGTTGGAGAGAGCTGTGCCCCCTCATCAGCCCCTGCATGCACAGATCCTCTTCAGCAACTGTGTAAGCCTCATCCTTGTCTGTTCAAATCCACATACAGAAGCTTTGCTTGAAAAGGAATAACCACCCAAGATCTTATGCACCTTTCTTTAGAAATGCCGTGCAAATCAATGGTTGTGGTTTTGAGGAGCAGCTAGTGGCTTTCGTTGGATTTGTGAAGGGCTACAAGGAGGCACCAGGGAAAGGACAGCTGTTTCACACTCTGGATCCTCAGGCACTGCTTTGCTTTCTGGGGTTTGGGATCCAGCACATCTCTGCAGGTCATTTAGGTGCAGGGTGGTGTAGTGAGACTGTGCTACCCTGCTCCAAATCAGTGCAAAGGAGAATTACAGCCAAGACATGCGAGATTGCGCTGTGATCCTACAGAGATGTCAGTCCAGGCTTACTGAAGTTACCAGAAAAACTATGAACACGGAGTGCTACATCCTTGTAAATAAATAAAATAGTAAGTAGGAAATCTTGCTTGACATCAGGGACAACCAGAGGATGGGACATGGCCTTCTGAATTCCCAAACTGTGTCTTGGATCCAATCCTATTAAAAATAGGGTTTCAATAAGAGTTTCATTCTTTCTGCTCCTGACTGCCACTTTGGTCTTTGTCCAGAAGTTGTCACTCAAAGTGGGGGATGCTTTATTTCCTCTGATTTGCTGCTCTCATTTGGGTCACATCAGAAGTCCCGAGTCCTGGAAGCTGTGTCAAACAGCTTGGTGCTTTTAGGAGATGCAACAGATGCAGCCAGGCTTTTATCTTCCAGGGCCTCCAAATTGCTGGATCTGTATTTTATTTCAATGATGTCTCAATTGCTAGTAATTACATAGAGCAAGAGAACAGACACATTTGGATAACATTTTGCTTGGTCAAAGCCTATATTTAACTACAGTTCCTGGCTCCCTTTTCAACAGTCCATGATAGGGCTTATTTTCCAGCCTGCACCTGAACATCCAGAAGGCTTCAAGAAACCAACAAGTAGAGCTGGAATGATTCATGCCACCCTACCTGCCAAGAGCCAAAGCACTTCTAATTGCTGTGAGCTTCCTTTACCCATCAGTGAATCACCAACGTGTAAAAGTGGAAACAGAGCTCCTGCACCCAGGTCTGCCTGTGAACGATGTCAGCTGCTGATGGCCTCTCTAAACAGTTTCATTTCATGCCATAGCTATCCATTTGCAGCTCTATTCCACCAAGTCGCTCTTTGGGAGCTTGCTGACCTTATAAAGCATGATTTGGTTTTGTTTAAAGAAACAAAACCGGCTGCCTGCAGTGTACTTTGATCCTAAATGGTATTTTTAAGTAATGGGGCTGGGTGAGGCTATGAAATGATCTGCTGGTGAGTCACGACACCGCTTTCCGCAGCGATCTGCTTTGTCAAACAGCATACCTGATTTTCTTGCTCAGTGTCAAATATTTGCTGTCTGTCTGAGTATAAAGGATATTTCACAGCAAAACCAAACGTCTGTCTTTACAGCGGTGCATCCTTTCCCTGCTGGCTATTCTCTCTCACACATAGGTACGCACACGCAGTTGTGCGGAGGAGCCAGACAAAGCCAAGGTAAAAACGCAGCAAAGTTGCACACAAACCAGAAGAGATGCCCCCAAAATGCCATTAGCTTCCAGGAAACAGCAAGCTTTCAGAGTCCAAATCACCCTTGGTGAGAGCAAGCCCAGCTCCATTAAATTCAACAGACGCTGTTACACTTCACTGAAGTAGGTCTTTTAGGGTTTATTTGAGGTTAACTGCCCAAATCCCTGGCTTACAGACCTCTTTATGTCCAAGATAACAAATGCAAAGGCAAATAGGAGCTAAGAAAGAAGCCCTGCTAGCGGCTGGTTCCCTGCCCTCTGGCTCGCTGCGTTTGCTGACAGCGCAACTATGCAAAGCATTTGGCTCGACACACATTGTGGCCATCCTGCTTTTATTTCAGCGGTTCCTGTTACAGCCCTGTTCTCCTCTGTTTACTTTTTGGAGACTTTGCATAACGGCCAGGTAAGGATACCCACATAAAGTAAACAAGTCCTATCTGTACTTTTCCTTGATTATTGACAATGAGAATCAATTATAAACAGGGCCCGGCCACCCCAGGCACAAAAGGTGGGCTTTCTCTACACCTGGAGGATGCTGCAGTGAGAAGAGCCCAGCACTGGTCAAACTGGGACAAAACCCTGTGTATCCCATGGGCAGAGGGTGCCGTTTGCTGGTGCTCTGCCAAACCGAGATGCTGTCTGGGGCTGATGGAGGTGGGGAGTAGGACTATGACACCCACCCTGTGTGCAGGGAGCAGCACCCTTGGGAGCAGCTGCTTAGCCACTGCCCTGCCTAGAAGGTGGGTGGACAAATGAACCGGGCCTTGAATAAAGGAGCATGTGTTTGAGCATAGCTGCCTGCATTCGGGTAACAACCCTGGCTGCTCTCTTGTCTCTAAATAGGGTTGACAGTGCTGAGGAGCACCGTCACACCCAGCTCCTGAAGGCAGTGAGGTGTCCTATGCCAAGGGCACAAAATGGTGCCTTTTCTGCCTCCGCTGAACCAGCACTATGCACAAAAGGAAAAAAAAAACAAAACAAAAAGCCAACAAAATCAGACACCACCACCCCTCTCCTTTGCTTTTTCGTACTTATCTTTCAGCGAGTATGATGGTCCTAACAGAAATAAGAGAACATTAAAAAAATATACTTTTCTAGAAGTAAAGCTATGGAGTAACCGAAGCTACTAGCCCAGCAATGAGGAAAAGAACTTACTCTTTATCCTGGTATTTTTTTCTCAAAGCACACCTAACCAAGTCAGCCTTATGCTGCAAGAGGCAAGAGCTGTTGGCGTCAGGGAGCTGCCATGCAGGATACATGCTCCCAGAGCAAGGACAGCAGGACACCTGGCCATGCCTCTGCTGCACCATGGTGGAGTTTTCCACCACTGCTCAGCTCCTTGCAAAGTAAATACAGACACAGATGAGCTTCAGGCAAATGTCTTTGTGCCTGGTATCCCACAATACCTGTGTATCATGTTCTTTTCTCATGCACAAGCAAGTCTGTGCTCTATGTGCAAGTCCAGCAATTAAGCTCGTGTTCAAGTGTCTGTGTGATCCAGACTTTAGATACAGTGAAATATCAAACCAGCCTTTTTTTGATGCATACCTATCTCAAAGATCAATAATGGACAGATGGGGGGTGGGGGCGGGAAGAAGGAAAATGCCATTAAAGACTAGGAACTGGACAAAACGGTGCTATGATTTTATTAGTCATGTCTATGGGGTCAGCAATAAACCAGATCTGCTCTCAGAAGAATACACATGTTGGGTACAAGCTGTTATGAAGCAGAAATCACATGTTAATATGACAGGGATGTCAGCACGCATGCAATCCTGATCAAGAGACCAGTTTGTATTGCTATAGGATATGCTTCTTCTGGGCTGGCACTTGGACAGCACCTCCCTCCTGGGGCTTCTGCTCTCCATATTAGCAACCAGCATCCACAGACCTAGCGCTGGTCAACATATTACAAATAACATGTGAGCAATTGCTCACACACTCTTTCTTGATACTTTCATTTTCCAAAAGACAAATTTACATATCCCTGTCCCCATGCTTGCCTTGGGTAACCCCCGACCTTCACTTCTACCCAGCAGATTCACAAATGCAGGTTGCAATTTCACATCAAAGAGGAAGCTGGGCACATAGTGACTGGTCCCACGCACCAAGCTCTGAGAGATGCAAGTTAACTGGAGAAAGTCCGAAAGGGAACAGCAAGAAGGGCCAGAAGACACAATTTATGAGAAAAGAGTGAAAGAATGAGGGTTGTTTAGTCTAGGAGATGGATGATCACAACTTTCAAATACATGCAGGACAGAGGAATGGATTAATCCTTTTTCAGTGGTAGCGGTAGACAGCAGAAGTAGTAACGGGCTTAAATTGCATCAAGGATGATTTTGGTTACACATTAAGCAACACTTTCATACTTTCCTATACTTGCTCTCCAAGCTTGCCTGTGGAGTCTCCTCCTCCCTCGATTTTCAAGAGCAAGATGAACTTGCTTTTTTTGGTTGATTTGCACCTAGTAGGTGTGAGGGGCCTTAGACTCTGAGGGGCCTTAGACTCTGATTTTTATGGTTTGGGTTTTTTTAGTAGAACCAGTGCAACCCTCATTTACCAGTTTGCTTGTCATTATGGAAAGAGTCCCCATGTGGAAAGGAGTTTTGGGATCAGAGCCCATTATTGTCTTGAAGAAAACTATGGGCCCTCATGAGATAAGAAGAAAAGCCCCAAACCCTGCTAGGCCTCTCAGGGAGATACTGCAGTGCCTCTCCTCAAGGCGCAGCACAAAGTTGCAGCTGCAATAAGGGCTCAAGCACCATTTCTTGCACCACAGGAACATCTTCCTGGGCTCCTGCAGAGCTGTAGGAAGGAGCTGAGCAATGGTCAGGATAGTGCTTGTACCTGGGTATTCCCAGGATTTCTCTACTTTCCCCCTGTTTTGGGGTCATCTGCCTTCATCGTCCAGTTCCCCTCCTTGCTCTCAGAGCCTCTTGCAGCTATTTACACTTTCAAGGGAAGCATAACTACCACCGGTTGCTGGCAGCATCTGTCTTTCCAGGATGAGGCAGGGAGCGCAGTCTGATTTGCTCACTGCAAATAAATGCTCCTTCCCTGTAATTCCCAGAACTGTGCAGGGGTGCAAAGCCAGACTCGCTGGTCTTGCTTACTGTGCTTGGGGACACCTGAGAGGTAGGAGGTGCAGGAGAAACGCATGGTTCCTTACAACTGCTCGTGCCCGCAGCCTTGGGGAGCTGAGGCGTTGTGGCAATTAAAGGCAACCACCTATTTCCTAAGCTGCTGTTTCCTCTCCCACAGTCTCTGTGGCCACAGCCCACAGGTTGGGACATGCTCCACTGACTGTTTTATTCATAGAAGGGCCTCAGTGAAGATGCCCCATCTCCACCCATCACACAGCTCGCAGAACAAAGCTTGTTAGCAATTGTAATTAGGCTTGGCATTGGCACACGCTTGCAGCAAATTGTTCCAGTTGCTGCCTTGTGTCTTAGCTTTGCCGACGTGTTTAATCAACCACCAATGTCCGACTGATGTCTTTGGTACCCAGCAATAACCAATGGGATCCGAGCTGCACTACAACTGACGTGAATTAGCAAAGCTTTGCTCTTAGACCTCTGCCAAGCAACACCCCCAAAATTGCCTTGAGTGATTACAGTCAGCCAAGTGCCCTTTTGGATATTTTTTTCTTAATTGCAACATTTGGTGAAAAGCTGTCACCAGCTTTCATATCAATTTACGATTCTCACATCTACACCTCCATATGCCATACTAGCATTGCCTGGGACTCAGAAGACCCTGCTACCTCTTCTTCTTCTCCTTGTAGGCAAGATTCAGTGGTTTGGGGTAGTGTTTTCTTTTGGCAAATAGATTTTTTTTTTTCCCCTCCTCCCTGCCACACCAGAAATACCCTGATTTCCTGCTCCTCCCATTTTAACCGTTGGTCACAACAGTTCATGAATACAAATCCTGTCCAAATCTCCAAGGCCCGAGAAGAGATCCATTATACCAGGCCCTATATAAAAATAGCTACTGATATGAAACACTGACAAGAGAAAGCTTTCACAGGTTGAGCTTGTGTGATCATATTTAAGGTAAAACAGGAGTTCAACATCCATTATTCCCCAGCGGCACCCAAAGAGTTTGCTTGCCCCTGTACAGCACACCAACAGCTAAACCTCCTTACCCTGACAGCATCTGATCCCCAAGTTAGTGACATCTCATTCTCTCTCTGGCTCAGGTACAGGCAAGACTCAGAAACAGCCCAAAGCACCAACTCTACAAGTTACCTTGCAATGTCTGCAAGTTACTTCAACCCAGATACCAGTACTGGTAAATGTAGTCCTTCTAAACCCAGGTTTTTAAAGA
>VZTV01035878.1:0-57275 GCA_013400875.1 Anhinga rufa
GGGCCCTTCCCGCTCCTCAGCCGCCTGGAGGCGGCCGACAACGAGGTGGCGGAGCTGGGCCCCGACATCGCCGCCCTGCCGGCCCTCAAGGTGGGAGCGGGACCCCCGGCGCCCCGCCGCCCCGGGGCCCCGGCGCCCGCCGCCCACCGCCCTGCGCCTCTCTCTTCCAGAGCCTGGACCTGGCCAACAACCAGCTGCGGGAGCTGCCCGCCGCGCTGGCCGACTGCCCCCGGCTGAAGGAGGCCAACTTCAGGGGCAACCAGCTGAAGGACAAGCGGCTGGAGAAGATGGTCAACGGCTGCCAGACGAAGGCCATCCTGGAGTACCTGCGGGCTGGGGGCCGCGGGAAGGGGAAGGCCGAGAGCGCCAGGGAGGAGGCCAGGAAGAAGAAGCGGGAGAAGCAGCAGAAGAAGGATGGCGGGGACGGGGAGCAGGACGAGCTGGAGGAGGCGAGCAAGCTGCTGGTGAAGGTCCTGCACGTCTCCGAAAACCCGGTGCCCTTGGTGGTCAAAGCGAGCCCAGGTGTCAGAGACGTTCGACCCTTCATCGTGTGCTGCGTGCTGAAGGGAGTGAACTTAAAGCCGGGAAACGCTCTGAAGAGGTTCCTGTCCGCGCAGGTAATTGCCGTGGTCTCACGTTGCTCGTTTGCGATAGGAATGTTGTTAGCAGCGTTGGCAATGGAGCGCTCTAGGCTCCTTCCAACAGGTAAGCTCTGAAATTCAGTGAGCTCTTCACCTAGCAGGTGGTGAGGGTATGGCGGGACGTCGGTGCAGCGCAGCCTCTGCCAGCAGCGTGCCGCCTCGTAGCTCTGCAATAACTAAAACTGGTTTTCATGAAGAACCTAGTAGGAGCTCAGATATTATCACGAGAGGGCGATGAACGCGCGTGCATTTGCGTTGCCTCTGTAAGATCAGCTTGCTAGTGCTGTGGGGCCTGTCGAGAACTAATGGTTAAACCCATGGTCCACGTTAGAAGCAGCCTGGTTTGGCTCCGGGCTCCCTAATCTGAGCTGAAACTGTCTTGCACGCCTAACCTTCCCAGCAAGGTATCATAACCACAGACTTTCCCCTGGCGTACTGCTCACCTGCCCGTTAGATGGCGGGTGTTCGCTTCTGTCAGAGTACGAGGCTCACATGTTTGTGATTGTTTTCTGATTTAAAACTATTTATCTCCCAGTTGAGAAACGTGTTGTGCGCTAGGCTTTACTTTCTTTACACGTGGTTTGTAATTCTGATAGAGTTATTTTGTAGGTGAAGAGAAGGGCTCCATTAAATGCAAAAGGGTTACTCAGCTAGCTGATAATGCTACAGATGCTAAATACAGAAGAATCTGAACCCTAGAAGGAATAAATCATGTTGATATTTCTGATGGCATTCTTTCTGTTTTAGACTAAACTGCACGAAGACATCTGTGAAAAGCGGACAGCAGCCACGATTGCCACCCACGACTTGCAGTTGGTCAAAGGTCCTCTGATGTATGACGTTCGGCCTCCTGATGAACTGAAGGTAGGGCCAGTGGCATCAGTGGGCCTTTCCAGTTTTTTTCCTTGTGCTTTCTGGAACTCTACAGAAGGGAAAGAATTTTTTTCTTTCCCTGTAGACGCTAGTAAAATTGACTCTGGGAACTAATTGAGAAGCTGTGCTAACTTTCTTGCTATGCTGCTCTAACAAAGCCTGCCTGAGCTACCTGGTATTACTCCGAGACCTGTTATGAGTGCAGCTGTCCAAGGACTTACACAGAAAGCACATGTAGGGTTTTTTTTCCTTTACAGACATTCTGATCTTGCTCAGTGTATGCTTTTGCTTAGGGTGATTGAGGTATTGGTGTTTCAGTGTTGATCCTTTCTCCTGCGTTGTGGTGTAAACATCTTAATGTTCCCGGAGGGCCATATATGCTAGGATGTGCCTGGGGTGTCATACAGCAAGGCAGGCGCTCGTTTGTATGAGTGCACCTCGAATGGCAGCAGCCTTCAAGGTAACCTAATTAAAATCAACTCGGGTTCTGCTGATTTACCCGATCTTGGGTTGTTTATGTTGCTGCTTTAAAAGAAGAGGTGGCGGGGGGAAGCTTGCAGTATGTTTGTGTGACAGGCTCTTAGACTGTGCTTGAACCTTCAGTCCAGAATATAAAAATGTTACTTCAGATTTCTCATGCTTACTTATTTAAGCCTGTTTCAGTGTGTCCATTAATATCCTGCCTTCAGAACCCATCTTGCTGGAGGGCTGAGCAAACAGCCAGGGCGTTCTGACTCTTTGGGGCTGACCCAAAGGTTTTGATGCATCCCGCTCTCTAGGCACCTTGTGTTTGTAACCATTTCGTGCACGTGGCCTGGTCCTAAGGAATCACTTCTTCATTTTCCTTGTGGCTTACAGAGCCTTTTGTACACGGCTTCTGTTACCAGGCAGCAGGTTTTCACAGTAATCAGTAAGTAATGATAGTGAGGGAACTGGCTAAGAAAACTGTCCACGCCTGGTTTAGTGCTGGCGTCTGGGCCTATTTTACAGGTGGGCGTTGTAGGTTTAAAGGTTTAAACTTGACGTGATCGTAGTAGTCCATGTGAAATAGAAAGTGTATTTCCATACTGAACAAGCTGTTAGGAACAACAGCATACAGAAGTATGGTTTTAATTATTGTTGTGCTTACAGGAGAATTTTAATAACCTTAGTCTCTGAGTCACTCCTAAACTCAAGTGTTTGTGTTCTTGTATGGTGTAGATAACGCCCCTGGGTCGAAAGGAGATCAAGGCAAAGGATCTTCTCCGTCAGCTGCAGTTAGAAGCTGAGGAACAGAGGAAGCAGAAGAAGCGTCAGAATGTTTCTGGTTTGCACAAGTCAGTATACTGATCTTTTGTGGTTTTCTTCACGTGAATTTTGGTGACTGCTATGGAAAAACAGCTCTGGGGAAAACGTGCTCAAACGTATTGGGAAGCGTGTCCTATAGTGGTGATGGGGCTAACCAACCCAGTGCGAGCTTTTAGGAGCTGAGATGAAAAATGCTGAGCTGAGTCTATACATAAAGAGTAACCTGGAGTGAAACAAGGATGATGAGTGCTTTCTGTTATTTCTAGCTGCATCAAGAGTAAATTCTTGTCATATGAATTATTCTTAGAGTTGACAAATCTATTTAGAACAGCACATAGGAAGGAGACAAGGAGGAATGAAGTGTACGTCATGCACATTCAATAAATTGGGCGAATCAGAGGTGCGGTAAATCTGCGTGTAGTCACAGATGAACTATAAAGCAGGGTGTGGCGCTGCCCTACTGTTTACTGCTCCTGCAGAGATCACCGCCCATATCGATCACTCACTGTGATGGACACAGCACTGTGTCTCGCCATAGTAAGTAAGAGGGAAAATTAAGTAAGCTGTCTGGAAGAATCAGACAGTGGACCCAGATTTTCCTGTTTGAGCGCTGGGATCTCTGAAAGCACTAGAAGTGTGTCTGTCTGCTTTGACAGCGTGGATATTAAAGTGTGAGTTACTTCATGGTTCTAGCCCATCAATTCCTGCAGCCGGAGGCTTTCCTCAGCTCTATCGCCGTGATACCGTTTTGCTGAGTTTTAGTGCTCCAGCTTCTGGTTTTGCTACGTGGTAGATCAGGAACGCGCCAATTGTTTCTGTCGCTCTTTTCTGCCATTGTGTCCAGCTGCTGTTTCAGTTGCTCACTTTTTGCTGCTTTCTTTTTCTTGGCAGGTATCTCCAGTTATTGGATGGCAAAGATAACTACCCGTGTCTTGTGGATGCCGAAGGTGTTGTGATCTCTTTCCCACCAATAACCAATAGTGAGAAAACAAAGGTACTCTCTGTTAGTGGAAATAGTTAATCAGAATTAAACAGCTTTTCTTTCTACTGAGAGAGAGTTAACTCCAGATTCAAAGATAAGCGCAGTTCTGTGAAACTTGTGATTGCGTTCCAAATATAAATCTTCAAAGCCTGACTCTTCTCTGCTAGACTGTCAGATTGAGATGGATCTTGGAGCTCTATTTTTACCTTTCTAAATCTGTAAAGCTCAGGCAAGCTGTTCCAAAGGCACCAGTCTGCCTTTGCAGAGGTGGCTTTACTGGAGGGCAAGAATATGGTTTTTGAGGTGTAAAGAAAGGCAGTACTTTTCCTCCGGTTGAATTGAATGAAAGCCTTTCATTCAGTTTGTGCATTGAAATGTTGCCGAGTGACCGTGGGTGAGTGTGCTCTGATTCCTTACTTGCTTTACCTGTGGAATTCTGACAGATCAGAAAAGACACCCGTGATCTATTTCTGGAAGTGACGAGCGATGCCAGTTTACAGATATGCAAAGATGTCATGGACACACTAATTCTGGTAAGTAGTTCAGTAAAGTAATCCTGTCTGTTCTTGGTGCGCTTCTTAACAAAATGTTTAATTGCTCACATGTATTGAGAAGAATACAGAAGCGGATTTTTATTGTAGTAGTAGTAGTATTATTCCCTCTCCCTCACTTACTCTTCCATTCTTGCTCTATCGCAAAAGGTTTTTATATTCTTGTATCCCAACCAACTGGCAGACCTCAGAACTCACCGGGGTAAATAATATCGTGTGACCACAATTGGAAGTTCATGGCTTGACTTTCAACACCTTCTCTTTGTTAGTCATCTTACAGTGGCTTCGTTTGCTGCCAATTCTTCTAGGGAGATTTCTCACCTCGGCCTGCCTGACAGCTTGCTTGGTCCTACCATTAGTACAGTTATCTTTCAGATACTGTATTAGCAGCAGGACAGTCTCCTTAAAGGCCATTCCACGTGCTTTCGTTCAGTTAAAGCTTTTTTACTGAAAAGGGTAGAACTCGGTATGTGATGAGTACAGGATAGTATGCTGTTAAATATTTCGCACAATAAATGTATTTTTTCTTGTCCAGTTAATGTAACCGTTAGAACACATTGGTGAAGGCCAGCTGGTTTGTGTGGTTGACCAAGGTGGTAGCAGACAATTCCAAGTGGACCGAAGGCAAACTCATCGTCGGTGGTGATCCTAGAGCAGGGTGTTGTTACTCAGAATCCAGCGCTTTGACAAAGCCCCTGTTCTGTGATAAACGCTAAAAATTAAACTCTTCAGACGGAGCGGGTCCTCCTGGAAAGCTCAGCAGTGAGAACCTCAAAAGCCCTTTTGGTTTCCTGAAAGATTCTAACCCACTGAAGAATGTTTCCATGCAGACATTCCTCCACAGACTGGCCAGATCCATGCCTTGGAAGCAACCTGGAGTTGCTCTGAGGGCTTAGCCGCAGAATTGATCTTGTTCTCTGTATTTTGCTTTTAACAGAAAATTGCAGAACTGAACAGACTTACCTTGGAAAACAAGGAAGACTCGGGCTCGGATAACGAATCTGATGCTCTTTGTGGACCACTGAATTTGAAGCCCAGCCAAAACGTACAGCCGATGAATTTTCCGCTGGTAGTGGAGCAGGTTCGAGTGGTGGACACAGATGGAAACTTGAAAGTACTTTATCCTTCAAAAACTGACCTAACCACAGTTTCCTCTCTTCTGACTGTAATACGCTAGCAGCTATCAAAGCTAAGAAAATTTTTCAATTTTCTTTTTTTTTTCCCCCATATTCAGCAATGCAACTTGTACACAGTGAGGTGGTTTGTTTGGCTTTTTTTAAAGAAAAGATGCAGTGCATCATGCCTGAGTAGGTGAAAATGTCAAAGTTTGGTCAAGCTACAGCAAGGAGTATTGCATTCTTTCGGCCTTAATAGAAAGTCATCAGTATTCTGACCAGGTAGAGATAACAGCATCTTCAAATGAGAACTTCAAGGCAGAGTAGGTATTGGAAGTCAGAATGCATTAACTTGTAGAGAAAATCGCTATGACATCTTAGCGTTTTTAAGATAAGTGCAGTCATATTTTTCTGCAAGATCACTATTTCTTCCTGGTACGTTTCAGCTGGATTATTATTTTGGCAGCTAAACTGAGAAATTCAGTGGGTGACAGCATTGAAACTGAGTCATGTGCTACGTACCAGTACTGAAGACAATGCAAAACTACTTCGCTAACATCTCATACTGCATAATTTTATTTTTATATCTGGAGTAATTGTGAAAATGTAATTGCTGTCAGAACTTGAGGAATGAGTTTTAAAATGATTGTTTCTGTGTTCAGGCATTAACACAGCTTCCATTTTTAAGCGAAGTCAGTTGAATTGACTGCAGGGGTTTGTGTGTCCCAGTACGTTTTAGAGCTATTGCCCATCCTTGTGGAAATACCAGTAGTAGCGACCTTGTGTACCCGTTGAGTTACTGCTGATCGAGCACTGAATTTATTCTTGGTCATGAAGGTCTGTTCCGTTCAGAGGGCTAATGCTGCCTTACATCGACACTACTAAAGCTCCCTCTCTCCCCAGAATATAAGTGCCCTTGCCCAGCGTGATGCTCCTGGAGCTTTCTGTCACACTCCCACGTGAAGAGCATTGGGGACGCCTTCCAAATTACAGCCAGTTTGAGTGGGCAACTTTTATGTCCGGGCTGCTACCTGTATGAATGCAAACCTCTCCATAAGCTAGGGTGACCTACAGATTGCCTTTTTTCTGTTAGAAATGATACAGAGCTCTAACTGAACTTCTAGATGCCGTGTCAAATACATCCACGTGTTAGGACTTGCATATTGAACGGAAAAATAAAACAGTTCTTGCAGTCATATGTCACTGTCACTTGTTTTGGCATTGGTGAATTTTCCAGCTGTGTAACTACAAACTCCCCAAAGCAGCTGTTGTATACCGCAAAAATGGTAACGTCAGGCTTTCTAGCTGCTTGCAGCCAAGCAGTCCTTAGTGGTGCTTCAGGCTTCCCTGCGAAGTTGTGTGCTTCTGCGGACCAATGATTTACAGTGAATTGTGCTCTGAGTTATTGAAACAATTGAATTGGATATTCCCACAGAACTTGACTTCAGTAAAATGAGTTTAATTTGTTAGCAAGTCACCATCGCAAAACCAAGGAACAGGAGCCTGAAGCTGGAGACACATTCTGACTCGGCCCTTAGGGCTGCTTTTTGGGCGTGAAAAGATGCTACCTTGCAGGACTCTTCCTCCTTCCCTTAGCACTGGTAGGCGATGAAGTAGACATGTCGATGCTGTAGAGTGACGGGACCTTGATGCCTTTCTGTTTCAGCATCTGATGGAACTCCATCCGTTCATTAATTATTTTCTGAAAATAAGGGATGTGTACAGAGGTGGGAAAGCATTAGGTGGAGAGCCGTACTGCAAAGTGTTACCTCATCAGTCCCTTGCCCGCTGCTAGAAGCAGAGTTCCAAAGAGCCACGTACCTGCATTGCCTCCAGCACCTCCTCATCCGTGACCTCTGCCTGGGGAGGCTTGCTGCCTGCTGTGCTGAATGTAGCCTGAATTATTTTGCTTCGATACCTTTCAAACTTTTGATAAAAGAGGAAAGTAGGTGTGTTTAGTCTTTATGTACAGTTCTTTGGCATTTGCATGGATTTACAGAGACTACGCTGTCAGACTTGGACCAAGTACTAGTGAATGATGACATGGAAAGTCTGTTTGTGAAATTACGGGCAGTGTGACCGGGCTTCACTGCAAGTACTGTGATGATGTGTTTCTGGGTGGACTGAGTCCCTTACCCAGGGACTGGGCTCTGTGCTTGCTACCAGGCATGTATGCCTGCAGGAAATGGCTTTAAGGTGATAACCTGTTACTTTGAGTCTGGAAGGATATTAGAAATCTGTTGATGTAATGGTTCTGAACTCGGAGTTTCTCAAGGGCTTCTGGTATTTGAGGCCTGTTTGCTTTGTGAGTGACATAAGAGCTGTGTGCTAAAAAGCTGGGAAGCAAATGGACTGAGTTTCCTGCTCCTCTGACCCCTGCTTGAAAGCCAGGGCCCGAGAGCAAAGGCCTGCAGTGCTCTGGCACATTGCCCGCTGTGCTTCTGCCCCAGAATGTCTTTTAAGCTTCCAGATTCTCTGCTTGAAATGGTTGAAGCATCTCCCAAGAGGGAGGTAGGAGTCTGAAGGAGGCTACGTTTACCTTGCTGGTGATGCATTCAAGTGCCACTCGAGTTTGCAGCTCCCTGTGCTGCAGCGTCTCAGCTTGGCTCTGGATCACCTTTTGGGCCCGCTGCTGCTTGTGGATGTGGTATCGGCTGGCCAGAACCTCTGCCTGTAGCTGGCTGACTGTCCCCTGTAACTCACTGATCAGCTTGTTCTGCTCAGCCAGTTTGGATTCTTGTTCTGTAACAACCTGAGGAGATACATAAATCAAGCCATTATTGTGAGGAAGAAAACAAGCAGGCTTGGCCGCATCTTCCCGGTATCTGGTCCAAATGCTTCTTGTATTTCCTGGGCAGAGTCTACAGACTAACAACCTTGCCAGTACTGGTAGCTGTTATTGCTTGGCGTTTTCTCTAAAACTACTGGATTGAGTAGGTTTGGTTTTTATGCGGCAAACTCCCTAAGCCTAAACAAGCACAACTAAGCAGCTGATACAAGAATTCTCTATAGCGGCTTTGCACCGAATTTACCTGTCGAAGACTGCAGTTCTCCTTCTCTATTGTCACCATCGTTTCTTCGTGTTTCCCTTCTGTCAGACTGCAAAACTTAAGAGAAAATATTTTACGCTTCAGTTTCACAGTTCTCAGGTGCCCCTCCTGTCTGAGAAAATTAACTGTTGCATAAAGCCCAGATTCCCCGCTGTCAGCTCTCCTAACCACCATGCTCTTGGGGAGGTACCTTGGCAGACATGGCTTGTAGCTGATTTTCCTGCTCTCTGAGCTTCTTTTGGAGCATTTCATTTTCAGATTTGGTTCTCCGGAGCTGGGATTCTTGGATCTCCAGTTGTCTTTGCAAGGAGGAGATGGCACCTGTAAGGTTGGAGCCCTGCTGTAAGCAAACCAAATCCCTGCCAAAAGCTTCACAGCATCTTTTTCGGGTAAGCATAAGCAGAGCTGTTGTAACCGTCTGAGTATAGTCCGTGGGTGAAGTTAATGCTACAGCCACGGTGACTCTGGTTAATGACGCATTTTGTGGTACTTCGCTGTGATGTATATTAAACTCAATGTTGCTGTGAGAAGTAGGAGCTACTCTGAGGACTGACAGAGTTGCTAACACAAGCACAGGTTTGCTAGAGTGCTGAAACGCTACTGGGTGCCCCGGAATACTGCTCAGGGCTTCCTCTGCAGGGTTTACTCATCTGCTTCATTTCTAAGGGGGGAGAGAAAGTGGTTTCAGACTAAGCAGCATTTCTGCCCCATTCTGTGGGCAGCAATCGAAAGCAGGAAGTTTTGTGCTTGTGAGAAGGTAACCTAGAATTTTTTCTAGGTGAAAAGAACAGGATAGCAAGATGAACCTGGTAGCTAGGATAACAGTGTGCTTTCTGGACGCCTTCCCCGTGGTACCTGTCGCCATGTTGTAGTCATCCTTTGCTTTCTGCAGTTCCTCACGGAGCTCTCGGTCGGCTTTCTCGATCTGGGTGAGCTTTGCCACCCGCGCCTGCTCCCGCAAGACCCCGCAAGCATCGTCGTCGCTGACGGCTTCATCGGGGGCTGCTTCGCCTGGGCTCCTTCCTGCCATCTCCGCGCTCTAGAGAGGGGTGAGGACTCTTGCCTAGAGAGGTGAGCTCGGAACTGGGGCTGAAGTCTGAGATCAGAGGTGGCCGCGTCCTTCCCGGAGCGGGGAGAGCGGTGCGTCCCGTCTCCCGGCGATGTCAGGCGGCGGGCGCGGAGCCCTGCGTGCCCACCACCGCCATAGCGGCCTGCTGCTGACGGAGGGGCCGGGGCCGGGGGGCTCGCTCGGGGGAGGCCAAGCCTTGCTGCTGCCAGGCAACGGCTGCGCCTTCCGCTTCCGGAGCGGCCGGGCCGGGCCTGGCCGCCGCCATGGGGCGGAAGAAGAAGACGCTGCACGACTACGCGGCCGAGTTCTCGGAGCTGGCGGTGAAGCGGCACCTCCTGGAGCGCGGTGCCGCCGGCGGGGAGGCGGCGGTGGTGGAGACGCTCTACTGCACGTCCTGCCAGCTGCCCATGCGGGTGCGCCGCGACCGCATCCTCGAGCACCTCTCCTCCGGCCGCCACTACCGCAACCGCCGCCTCCTCCGCCAGCACGGCCTGCGCGCCCCGCTGCTCCTGTGAGTGCCTGTGCCCCGGCCGGCCCCGCTGCTCCGGCCGAGGCCGCCGAGCAGCAGGGCGCTTGTTGGGAGGAGGCTGAAGGCGCGGGGCCTCTGCCCCTCGCTCGGCGAGGGAGAGCAGAGGCTCACCCCAAACCCTCCTCTGTCTCGCCCAGCTCTGCAGGTCCAGACGTCGGCACCGGCCTGCCCCTGCAGCTCGACGCGCCCTCCCTGCTCTCCCAGCCGGCCTTCATCCTCGCCGCCAGCGCCAGCACCAGCACCAGCTACGGCATGGTCCCCTCTCCACCCTCCTACCACAAGCTGCCGGTTCCCCACCACCCTGTCGCCTCCCCCGCCAGCACAGCCACCCCCAGGGAAGACCCGACGCCCTCCACCTCTGCCAGCCGCTCCTCGGCGCTCGCTGCCTTCCGCATGAGGATCGCGCCTGCCCCCTCAAAGCAGCCTGGCCAAAGCAGCGCTGTGCCCGAGGCCTCCAATGGTCCAGCGCCTGCCGAACAGCACGGCAGTGCCGGCAGCGGTGTCGGCCTTGCTCTCTTCGGCACAGGGCTCGTTAATAAAGCCTTGTTTCAAAGCCTGATGGAGGAAAACGGCTGCCGCTTGCTTTACGTTGTGGAGGATCAGCTGGAGGAGGTGGAGCGCGCCTTCGGCACCGAGTTCCTGGCTGGCACCAGGGTGCTGCGGCACCAGGACGCCAACGTCGCGCTCAGCGATCAGCGGTACTGTCCGCCGCTAACTCCCGTGCGTGCTTCTTCCCTGCCGCGAGGCCTGGGGCAAGCGTCTCCGTGCAAGGCTTGCTTGCTTCCCCTCTCAGGAAAACGCTGCTGTGCCATAGTGGACCCAGACTGCTTGTCTGGTGCCATGTAGGGGAACAGAGCAAGGCCGAGGGGCCATTGCAGGCTAAGCCTTACGTAGTGTGTCATCCACCCATAGATGCTTCAGAAGCCCCTGAGAAGCTTAGCTTGACTCACGTGTCCAGAATCGATGGAAGCTCAGGGGAGTTTAGTTGCAGGCAGTTCTGTTAAGAAATATAAACCCCCCTTGTTTCCCTCCATTCCCACAGAGCAATAAATGACACGCTTTCCTGCTGCCTACCAGTGTTTCTGCCTCGGAGCAGCTGGCTGACCTTGGTGGCTCCTCTGAAACTGAGATAAGCGAGGATTGCTGTAAATAGGAAAGATCGTGGCGTTTCGCTTTACAGTTGAACTGAACAAGCACTATCTAATGATATGGTCGCAGTCGGTTCTCAAATTGGTATTTTAAATACCATTGCGGAAGTGAAAGGCAGAGCTTTAAAGACAGATGGGTTTGATATTAGAAACTAAAGAATGGTAATAAGCTAAGATGTAACCGATGGCTTGTTCAGCACGCACTTTCCATTTCACTATATGTGTTAACGAGCGGGATTTAACTCGTTTTCAAAGGATGCCTTGAAAAGACTTTCTCCTTTAAGATGCAGGAAAAGCAATGCAATTCCATTGTGCCATTTGTAATTTTAAGCTATATACCACATCCCGTATTTCATCCTTGCAAGCAGGTACCGAGTTCCTTTTATAATGTAACTTGCCCTTCCAGAGCAGTGGGGTTTTATGCCTTTTTTTTTGTTGTTTTTTAACCCTTCCTCAAAGCTTAAGGTAGCTATTGTAAAAATAACTAACTGAAAGGAGCTTTTGAGTGTTGTTCATTCTAGTAAAAGCCTTGTCTTCACTGAAGATCTTTTTTTGACTTCTGCAGAGTCTCTGGAGCCATTATTTGTTCCCCACCTGAAGAAGCCTCTGAGATTGTAATAGACGCTTTACGAGCAGGTAAGAGGAACAGCTGCAAATTCAGCTTTTATCTGTAGTCAGTAGCACACGTTGAGGCAGGCCTTGTATGCTTGCTAAATGCCTTAAATGTGAATGCTTTCTCATTTTGGCAGTGTCCCTTCAGTTGTGCAGACTCTCTAATTGCATAGTTAAAGAGAAATCAGTCACTGATGACACTGATGTGTGGCTTAACACCAATGGAGTTTGTACTGTGCTGGTCCCAGTATGGCCACGTGGAGTATGTAGTCCTAGAAATACCACTAGGACTCAAAGGAAGGCTGTCAAAGTCACGCTTCCTGGGGTCCGTAACCAGCTAGCAAAGCCACAGCTGGAGGCCAAAAGGGAGTTAGTCACATCATCAGATAAAAAGCCATGCTTCAGTTTTATCAAACATACTTTCTAGAAAGTAATGACATGGATATGTTACTGCAAGATAAAAACGTTTTGTGCAGACTGTGGCTTGCCTTCAGCCCTGTGTTCTGTACCATTCTGCACAGGAAAAGGTGTATTTTGCGAGAGGCTGCCCAGTTTTGACAGGCAAACGGCAGAAGCTTGTTTCAATGAAGCTGACAGATGCGGAAGACCGTTGGTGTGTGGATTCTACAAGTAAGACCAGCATTTTTCTTCTGATTTATACTTGATAAGAAGCACGTGTCTGAAAGTAGCATTGACTCCTCAGGCTTTCCTGAATTTTTCCTCAAATAAATGTGATTTCACTGCTGCTTGTTAACATTGTTCATCTGGGAGTTAATGGGATTGGGTTAATTCTTCATGCTTAATGGAGGTAAAATCTAGCTGTCATATGATTAAAATAAATCCATCCACTCGAATGGATGCTAATGGAACTTAAACGATGAAGCTTTTCAGATGTGAAAGCTCCGTTTTTTTCAGAATGGCCAAAGGCAGTTGGGGTCCACACCTCTGCCGTCCTTTCGAGGTTTTGCAAACGCTACAGCTAGTTGGAGCTTCAGAGAAGGAAACATTCTGACGGTGCTGTGCCATTCTGAGGCAGTTTCTTGGTTTTAGGATGTTTTTTGCTCGTGGTTTTTCGTGCATGTACAACGAATGACCAGATCAGGCAGATCTGTGACTCTGTTAAACGTGCAGCTACTGAGATCTGCTTTTCACTGCTCTGTTGTAAAGCGTTTAGTCTGCGACCCTGTTCAGTCTAGTGATGCCCCATGACATTAAATTTTGCTGGTGTGTTAGACTTCGTACGAAACTTCTGCCCCACTGTGTTGTGTTGTACTTTTCCTGGATCTGAGGATATCCTTTTTTCCCATTTGACAGCTTTGTTGCAGTAAACTAGAAATAAATTGGAAGAAAGCAGTGAATTAGCTACGTTGTCTAAATTAGCAGAGAAAAAGGCTGCTCTTTGCATACGTTTTCATAATATTGAAAACTCTTCCTTTTTTGTAACTTTTATTGTATTTTCACGGATTTGCTAATTATATTCTGTACGTACTTAGATGGCGTTGATCCTGTGAAATATAAGTACGTGTGTTAGCAAATACAGGTGGAAGCTTAGAGGAACTCTTCAACAAAAGAACAAGCGACCTTCTGAAGTTCCTCTTGGAGCACGGTCTTTAGGGAGACACTGGCCCCATCCACTACTTAACTTTCCTCTCAAACTGAGTTTCCAAACACTGGGGCCTGTGTAGAGCTGCATTTTACCTGTGACTACTTTTACACCTTTACAAGGAATGGTGCTTGAGGATTATTAACCTTGAGGACTGCAAACTACGTGGCCATGAAAATTTGGCTTCCTGTTAGAATTACTGGCCGATCTGAGGGGGACAGATTTTTTAATCTGTATAAAGTGGTATTTCCACTTGTGACCTTACATCTGGATCTTTAAGATTAAATAATTGAAGCAGAAGGAAAGTAGATTCATTTTAATTCGCTTCCGCTCTGTTAAACTTGCGGGAACTCGGGGAGCTCTGCTAAAAGCCAAGAAAGCCGCTGTAAACTTGCGCCTGGTATTGAACCCCATTCGCTGGGTGGATGTGGGTTGTTAGTAAACACACCTCATCCTTTTGTGCTCCCCTGCTGAGAAGAGTTAATTTCATTGTAAATAAAACTTACTTGGACAAATATATACGTATTTCATGTACACTAATATGTAATGACACAAAATATCTGCCCTACCGTTTGCCTTTTCCATTTGGCTGCTAAATGTACAGGTCTGACCCCAGCCATCAGGCTGAACCTCAGTGGAGGTTTTGGTCAACACTCAACTGAATATAAACTTGTAGGCAGGGCTCTAAGAAGAACTGCAGATAATTTACCAGACCTTTAAGTGCTTTTAGTCCCCATGGTTTAATTTCTTAATTGAAGTTGTTAGTTTAAGGCTTTACAGGTGCAGCAGATGTTAGGCTTGTTTGAAGGAAGCAAAATTCATACATAAAGTGGCTGAACGTAGAAAGCTGTCTAACCCCGTCTGCCCGGGGAGGTTCGTGTCGCACGCTCGCCGCTGCCCGCCGGCGAGCCAGCCTGGAGCACCGCAGCGGTGACGGCGGCCCAGGCGACCTCCTTCTCTTCCAAACGCTGTACCGCATTCCCTGTTTCTCTTTGAAGGCGCTTTGACCCAGCGCTGCAGTTCTTGTACAAGAAAGTCCGCGACAGCCAGGCACTGGGGAGGATCCACCGGATATCGACGATTAGCAGCATATACCCAGCAGCGTCTCTGAGCTTCCTAAAGACATCAGGTAGTGGCAGCTTTCTTCCGAAAAGCTTGTTCTCAAAGGACTGGAAACATATCTTGCCCCGTGTCCTGGTGGAAAGTCCCCTATGTTCATGTAGCCTCAAGATGCATGGGGTTTATTTTGAGGAGCATTTGCTTCACCAATCTTTATTTTTGTTGCATTTTTCTGGTTGCCGTTAGTATTACTTTCTTCAGTGTAGGGGGCTTTTTATATCGATCTCAGCGCAGTGCAGAAATGTACCTTGACAGTGGGTTTTAAATGTGGAGACCTTAATGCCGGGTTTTGCTTCTTCCAGGTGGAATTTTTTATAATGCTGCTGTGCACGATATAGATATTATCAGTTTGTTGTTGGGAGAGAGCGCACCAGATACAATATTTTCACTGGGACACGCTTTCTGTGCAGGTAAGAATAAGTCTTGTGATAGTTTATTGAGTAACTCTGGACTTCAGTACTAAAACTGGGAAGAAAGAGTGTATGAGAGCACGGTAGCCATGGCATATTTGTTCCATCATAGAACAGTTGAAAAAACAGTCTAGTGGCGTAGAAGGCAGGTTTCTCAAGAAGTTGTAGGTGGGTATTTAGTGCTGATTTCTGAATTTTGCCAGTTCCCTGCTGATGTGGAGCAATTGCTGTAGAGGTGTCACTGAACTCTACTCAGTATGGCAATTGAGGGATATCAAATTTGCCATCTGAAGAGCAGAGCGCAGAAAATAATAAGCTTTGTGCTTACAAGAATGTCAGTGCAGTCTTTCTCAGTTCTTTGCTTTCTCCAATTTCTCTGGCACTTCCCTATTGATCTCGGCACAGTTAAAGATGTGAATTGACTCCGGATTGTGTCAAACTGACAGGCACGCTCTGGGTTACCAGACTAATTTAAACTAACCATAAAACTGGAAGCTACCATTTCTTAAGCGGGAACGCAAAGTTTTAATTAAGGTAATTGCAGCTGCCGCCAACCTTGCCCGGCTCTTCTTAGAAGATGTAGCATGCAATGTTATAACCTATGGTGAAGCATTGAAACGCAACAAACAAAATGCCCCAGGGAGGATTTTGTACCCTCTGCCTCGTTCCTGCTACGTGCTGGAAGGTGCCTGATCTTGGTTGTAATAAGCTGCAGAGGCAAATGCGTTTGGAAGAAGTGGAAGCCTTCTTTAGGGAGAGCCGCGGGCTCTCCACCACGGGAAGGTGGAGTTCAGGCCCAGGGGCTGTGTGTTTCTGCAGAGGCTGTTGTTCTCCATCAGAAGTGCTGATAAAGGTAAACCAGCTGGTGCACGTTGCAGAAAGTGCTTTGCTGTCACCGTTGCTTCCTGTCTGAAGGTATTGTAGAGCCAGTGTCGCCTCTTAAAGGAAGAAGAGCACTTTGTAGTCGTAGTACTTGCTGGTTCGCTGTTCCTGGTATGAGCGAGTGCCTTTTTTGTCACTCAGATATGGCCTACTTGAAGGATGCAGACACTGTAGCGGTCAGCATGAAATTTCCTAGCGGAGCAATTGTTACTTTGGACATCAGTCAGCACTGCACTAAAAGCTGTGATCAGAGACTAGAGGTGCGTTCTTACTTTTAAGTCAAGTCTGTCGCGATGCCACAGGCTAGCACAAGTTTTACCCTCTATGTGTTTATGTGGGCAACGCGTGTGGTGCCCCATGCGTACGCCTGCAAGCACGTCCCACAAAACACCTCTGTACCTCAGCAGCAGTGGATTGCTCGTGTTTGTTTAATCTACAGTCCGCTTTCTCTTTTGTTACTCAAATTTTGCCTCCCTTTACCTGTATTCTGTTGGGGTTACAAGCTGCATGCAATCACACTAGAGCAGGAATTGATGTCTGCTCTCCTGAGGCTGAAATGTTGTCGCACAGTTCATTTCTTGTCTTTCCAGGGTGTTTTTAGGTGTACAGCAAGCCAAGAGTTAAGGATATTAAAGGGGAAGAAAAGTCTAAACTCAGAGGCACTTTGTCTGTAAATTCCTACAGTCATGAATAATAACAGATGCCTGGGCTGGATATGGGGAGTAATACCTGTTAAATACTTAATTAAGGAGCTTTGCTCAGGTGGGGAAAAGAAAAGGGGAGGCATCACATAAGCGGAAGCCACTGTACTGCAGCACGTACCTGGTATCGTCTGTCGTGTCTGACCCATACGAGGGTATGTCATTTTAGAAGCTACTTTTTTTCTGGGTTGTGCAAACCAGGGCTTTTATAGACTAGCCAGGTGTTGAAGATCAGAGGCGTGGTAACTTAAAAACGTTGTTCTCTTTCCTGTTTGCTGGCTTCCCTGCAGGTTCACGGTTCTCAAGGAACATTACGGGTAGATAATCAGAATCCTCTGGGGATTACGGAGCACGGGACTTCGGTATCCATATATTCACAGACCCAAGCTGATCGCTACAGAGATGCACACAGGGAGCTCTTCCGACACTTTCTAAGAACCCTGAAAGGTAGGACGAAGCTCACGTTAATGGCTAGCGTTGCTTTGGATTTGCTTTCAGTGAAAACTTCCCTTGGAAGCCGTTCTGATAGCAATTGCAATTTGGCGTTTGTGTCCGAAATCCCAGAAAGAAGTGAGGAGGTGTGAAAATTAGAAATGAGATTCATCATGGTTAAGTTTAAGCCAGTGTTGTGCAGGTGATGAGCGAGCTCCCTGTAAGGAAACGCGGGGTTTCACGGGCTGGTCTGCCGCCCTGACAAGCGCTGGGGTTCTCAGCGGCTCTGTGTTGAGCACGA
Organism: Anhinga rufa; assembly: GCA_013400875.1. NCBI lineage: Eukaryota > Metazoa > Chordata > Aves > Suliformes > Anhingidae > Anhinga > Anhinga rufa. The sequence goes on from VZTV01035878.1 coordinate 17,306, forward strand.
CGGTGCACACAGCTCGGTAAAAACATCTCTCGAGTGGCCAGCCTCCAAAGGAAACGGTAGCTCGATGAAAGTGCAGACAGCTTCGTAGGGGAGTGCGCTTCTTTTTTCACTTTCAAGTCAGTGAGACGGGTGAGGGATGGAGTGTTGATCTGAAACCGTGTTCTGAGAAGAAATGAAAATCAGGAGGGAAAATCACAAATGACAGTAAGGTCCAATGTAAAGAAAGCAGCCATTTTTAACAGCAAGGAGACCCTCATCTAGAGTCCTGGCTGCCCAAAAGGAATAAAACTGTTTCTGTTCTGCTGGCTGCATTGAGAAAAACACAGGATTTTAGTCACAGGACAGGAAGGAGAGGGGGCTGAAACTTTCTTTTTAGAATCTGAGGCCCCAGCTCTGGGAGCTGAAGAGGGATGCCGTGGTAGGCGGCGAGGTGCTGATACGGGTTTCATCCAGTGCTTCGTTCCTGTCCCTGCAGGCAAGGAACCCCCAGTGATAACCAAAGAGCAGTTTCTCTGGACGATTCAGGTCGCTGCAGCTGCTGAACAGTCCTGGAGAAACGGATCCGCTGTTGACTTGCGCAACGAAGCAATAGATTCGTCTGTAATCAAGACTGAGATAATGTGATACATGCTGCTGCTTCCTGAGGTGAAGGATGACTGTTCAGCTGGGCTACAGTGAGGTCTTTCCACCTAGTGGTGTCTCCACCGTAACCTTCAAATAAGACGTGTGGTTTTGACGTTTCTGCCAGGAAAGCCCAGAAGACAGAGGCACTTTCGAACCAGAAGCGCTCGGCGCTGAGGCTGCGGGTGTTTCTTAACACGTCAGCCAGAGCCCTCGAGAAATTCTGGGCAGTTTCATCCAGGTGGGTTTTCCTCCTGGAGAGCTCTGCTGGCCGTGGAGCTCTGTTTTCCTGGGAGAAGGCGGATGCTCTTTGGGCCGCGGTAAGGCGTTGTGGACCACCACCAGCCGTGATGGGAACGGTGCACGTGGGTGGCTTTCCCGGCAGCTTCGCAAGCGAGATGACGTAACGCTCCAAAAAAAACACGAGAGCATCCGTCTGGTCCTTGCTCGCTTCCCTTCAGTATATGCAGGAGTGTGACTTCTGCGCTGAACTCCCCTCTGGGCCTCTATTTATTGTTTTGTTTGTTGTTTTTACTGGGTTTTCTAAATCTTTTTGAAAAGATCTTACGATTAATTTTCTTGGAGGGTGGGGAAAAGAAACGAAGAGGCAGGAAGGGAAACCTCTGACCGTCCTGACGCTAGAGAGACAAGAGACGTTGTAGTAAGGCCATAAATTAAGGCTGTTCCTTAGAGGAGCAATGCACTTGGGCATTTCAGTAATAAACACTGCATTATTAAAGGGGTTTTCAGAATGCAATCTGTGAATTTGTACAGGGGCCCCGTACAACATCTGTTGCTGAGACATGCGACTGCTGGGTGGGTTGTCCAGCACCTGGGCTGAGCGTTGCCTTGATTACCCGCGGCAGCAGCAAGGTGGCTGCTTGGAGGCTGCTCTTTTCCTTGCTTAAATGCAAATGTTGTATGTTAACATTTTAGTAGCAAAATTGAACTAATGACCATGTTCCTTGAGTGTAGGAGGGGCATCTGATTGCATATTTTAAAGCTGGTTTTTTTTAGAGCCCAGCAGATTTGGAATTTACACCACAGAAAAAGCTAGTGCCTTCAACAACAGGCAAGTGTGCTTTTAAACCAGGTTCTCTGTACCTTCTTATTCTTGTGTTGAGCTTATTGCAGATGTATAGATTTTACTATTCTCTGTTTCTCACACTCCGGTTTTCAAGATCTTTCGAAAGCTTTTTTTTATTGTATTAAAATAATGTTCTTGCCTTGAGCGTTAGCTTGTAAACGACACTTCTTGCCAGATTCTTTAGTTCAATCAATTTCCAATTCCTACATATGGAATATATATTACTAAAACTAGAAATAGCGGTGACATTTATAACTAAAGACAATTCTCTCGTGGAAATTGTTTTTAACGGTGTAATTTTTCAAACTCGGAAAAGCTCTGTCTCGATGATAAAGATTGCTATCAATTCCATTCTCTAGCTTCTGGTCACTTATTGGGGAGGAGCAGGGGGAAGTTTTACCTATAAAGAAGTAGGGATCTGCCTCTCCGTAATCCCTGTGGCAATTTATTAATAGCAAGCGGGTTTCTTTTCGTTTTGGTGGGGTTTCAAGGCCGGCCCTGTGCAGGCGCGACTTCTGCGGGAGGTGCGCTTCCTTCGGCGGAGCACTGGGAACGGGACGCAGCGCCGAGAGCCCTCGGCGGCATAAGGCTGCTCGCGTTCGGGGAGCAAACTGCTCTCGCACGCTCTCCCAGGACGGTAACGCTCGTTGTGGAGGAGAGCTCTCTGCTCCCTCAGGTTGCCCTGATGTCTGTACGGAGCAAAGGGCCCGTTAACGGCACTCGTGCTTTGGCAGCTGCTCCTGCGCAGAGCTGTGCCTCTGCAGCTCCGTGGCTGCTGATGAAGCAAAGCTGCTTCAGGCCCTTCGAGGTCTTGCACTTGAAGGCTTACGCTGGCAGAGGGGGACACTTTCCGTACGATATAAGCAAGATCCAGTTGCCAGGTGTTGTAATTCCCACATGTGCTTTTATTGTGTTACAAAAAAAAAAAAAAGAAACCACAGCTATAAAAATAACACATTTTCCAAAGATAACATTACAAAAAATACCATTCATACCACGGCTGGAGTGTATCGGTTAACACTGCCGGAAGAAGCCTTAATTAACATTGAAAACGTGAATGATTGTTTCAAAACCGTTAAAGCATTAAAGTGCTTTAATTAGCCGTTCTCGTAGGACATAGGTTCACATTTCAGCAGCGCCAAAGGAGTCGGGCTCCCGGTCGGTGTAGTGTGGAGGGGTGCAGGGGCCTCGAGGACGGAGCGCTCGCACCCGCGGCTCGCCCCGGGCGCGAGGGCAGAGCAGAGCCCATCGCCGGCGGGCGGGAGGGAGAGGAGGCACCTCCTGCGCGCCGAAGGCTCGAGCTGCTGTTGGACACCACCGTGCAGGTGACGGAGGGAGGGCCTGGGCCCCGGCGCTGCTGTTAGGGCACGTACGGGGTTCACGCTCGTTTTCCCCGTGGTCTTCCCTTTGAGTGGGGACGGGCACCCGCCTGCCAGGAGGAGAAGGCGCATCTCTGGGGCGAGCCCCGAGTGTCGCAGGCGAGACTCGAGCTGCTCCCCTTTTGCTCCGCTGGTTAGAGGGTCCAGGGCTTTGAGAAGGGCCTCCCAGCTCCTTCCCCAGCCCCGGGAGATGGAAGTAGTTGCAGGTCTGCCTTCTGGAGGCCTCCAGCGCAGAGGCAGCGCAGGGAGGGATACAGGAGTGGGAAGGGGCCGGGCAGCATCGCTTCTGCATGGATTCCCTCAGGCTGCCCGAAATCTTGAGCAGCCAAAGGTTGAGGGGACAAATGAAGCGGCTCCCTGCCTGCCTCCCCTCCCTCCCTCCTTTCAGAGACCTGTTGCGGGATGTCGCCTTTCAAACCGTGGAGTCGCTCGTAGGGGAGGGAGGGAGGGAGGGAACACGCCTGCCTGCGCCCTTGCTTTCTGCTGAGGTTTTTTTCCAGCCTGAATCAACGGACCAATTACGCCTGGAAAAAAAACCGACCAGACACAGAAAACAAAACTGGGAAGCCCTCACGTGGTCACCCGGTCCATCTCCTCGCCCCAAAGTTGGATCAAGCTTACACCGCCGCGTTCCTGCTCGCCGGGTCTCGCCTGTCTGCAAAACTCCCCCGACGGAGCACGGAGGGGTTATCCAGGCCTCCGGCTTCCCGGGAGGACGCACAGGCTCGCCCCCTCCTCTGCAGTTGTGTGAAAGGGATTCAGAGGAGGAAAAAAATTGAGTTTTGAATAGATAAGGCTGGAGACATGATTTTCTGCATGTTTACATGCTAGAACATGAAATTAATTTACTTGACACTATAGTGTCTCAGGAGTAAGAATCAATTTTTATAGCTTACATGAAAATAAATCTTCTTTCTCCTTACAGCACAATGAGTATACTGTATGTACATCTGCTTCTGTTTATATACACAAATACTTAAGTACATGAACACATCGGGAACTGACAAACAGGTTCTTTTCTGCTCTACAGACTGAAGGAAACGGGTACTTTTTGGCAGTCCGTCAGGAAAGCAGATTGCGCTGCTCTGCGTCAGTCACTGGCGGGCATCTGTACAGACGCGGAGCAGGTAAGGGCCAAGTCCTTTTTACAGCGATAAAGACCTGTCGGGTTTGGGCGCCACGGAGAATACACAACGGGGGTGGGCGAGCAGCAACGAAGGCTGGCCTCGTGAAGAGAAAAACGTGCCGTCTTTACGCCGCGCCTGTCGGACGCGGGGATCCTCCGTTAAAACGCAAACCGGCGTAAAGCGCCAGCGGGTGCCGCCCCTGCCGCGGGCAGGCAGAAAATCCGCGCCCGCTCGCTTGGGGAGCCGGCTCAGCCGCCCTCCTCTTCCCCTCCGCCGAAGCCGCCGCGGTTTCCTCTCCGGGGCAGGCGTCTCCCGCGCGGCTCGGGGCCGTGCTTTCACACGCAGCTCGCAGTTCCCCTCCGGACAACAAAATTACACTTTTCCAGATGCCAAAGGCTGAAAATATTTTTCACAGGGGGTTTCATTTCCCCCCCGGACCCTTGCTGCTGCCTTCTGGAGACCCTCAGTTGATCTCTCCCTCTGTGAACTCTTCCTTTATGGACTGTTTGCGAGATTTGCAGTCCGGGAGGTCGAACCCAAAGTCTGCCCACTCGTCGGCCCCGCCGCGGTTGGGGATGGTGATGGTGTGGCGCACGCGGAAGTGCACGGCCTCCATCACGCGCTGCCGCTGCAGCTCGCCCGAGCTGCCGATGGAGATGGTGGAGGCGTTGCTGCTGGAGCGGATGAGCTGCTGGGCCCCGTAGTCGTGGCTCTGTTTGAGCTCCTGCAGACCTCTCCAGATGATCATCCTGTACTGCTCCGGGATCTTCAGTGCTCCGAGATCCTGGAAGAACAACACCGCTGAGGCACAGCCGGCAGAGACGCGACTGTGCCGGCAGGAGCGAGCCCCGAGCTGGTGCTCTGGGGGGCACACGGGCACGGCGCCCGAGCACCTGGCGGTGGCGGGGCTGGGCCTCCCCTGGGTGACCATGGGGATCCCCCACGGGCGATTTCTCATTTGTAGCCAACAGCCAGTTACCAGCTACTCAAACACAGCTTTGCAGGTTAGAAATAATCTTTTTTTTTTTTGGGGGGGGGGGGGGAGTTCACATCAAAGTGATGTGAAAACAGGAGGGAGGGGACCTTCCCCCTTTGGACGCGGGTTGCAGAGCAGCATGAAGCATCCTCATGTCTGTTCACCTGGGTGAGGAGCCGTCAGCCAGGCTGGCTTCTCCCCTGGCCAGGGACCAGGAGGTGGAGCAGCACCCGCCCCGGGGCCAGAGTCCCGCACCGACACACCGATGCGGGCAAGGGCAGCTCTTGTGACTCTACTGGCTGTGGTCGTAAAGCCAGACGAGGTCAGTAACCTCAGGACTGGGGGCCTGCGCCAGAACGAACACTGCCATAGCGGAGAGCTGCCAGAGATCCACGTTAATGCCAAACACAGAGACTCATGTGGGTGTTAACTAGAGAAGACAGCGAGTATGCAATTAGTAATTACAAATGCCGACTCGGACACACAGCTCAGCAGTCTGATACAAGTTTTGGCCATAGCAAACCTTTCCTTCGACAGCTTACAGACGGTCACGGAGTTAGTTCGGAAAATGGTCCAAAACCAGGCTAAGGTTACACAACTGGCCCCAGCTACCACTGAAAAATCATCGTGTCTCCGGCAGCCGCAGCACCGGAGCGCAGCCCCGCGTTTTATCGCGGCTGCCAGGTAGACGACAGCTACTGCGACTGCCTGGGGGCAGGGCAGGATGGGGCAGGGGCTCCATCTCGGCCGAAACACCAACTCTGGGATTTACAGGGCTTGCTGTGGCTCAGAGTTGAAGATTTGGGGTTTTTTTTTTCCCCTTCTTGTTACCCAGGTGGGCTGGGGAAGCTCCTGCTTTGGTGCCACCCTCGAGAGCATCACCAAGAGACTGTGCCTTACCCGAGACCGGCAGCAGCAGAGGGCTGACGCGCCGTGCAAGCTCAGGTACTTCTGGCATCCCCCCTACTGTTTCTGTGCCAGCTTTTGCCTGACCTGGGCTATTTCCTTCCAGGGTTCCCTTAATACAAATACCCTGGGCTCCACTCCCTTACTTCAGCCTCTTTTGTCTTAAAGATTAACAGGGGAAGACGTAAGATCAGATCAAACTCACTGAACTGCAGCGGAGGTGTTCCCGCTGGCCCAGTGGGCCTTGGGTTGTTTTACTGAGCACCTCAGCTGATTTTCTGGGTTAGGTGGAAAATCTGCCTGAGGTCTGGTCTGGGGATCCTGTAGCTGGTGTGCTTCTGACAGTCTGGAAGCACCAACTGAGACTATCGCGGTTGCTACCGATAACAGCTACTGCTAAATGCAAAGGACCAGAAAGGACGCGTAAATGGAAGGCATAAATCCTGGGGAGCGCATATTCTGCGTGACGGGTTGGTGCACGGTTTTCCCTTTCCTTTAAAACAGTTTTTCCTTGCTTTTCAGATCAACAGCTGATAGAAACAAGTGGTAAGAACAGATCTTCCCAAAGCATTTACCTCTATGGATAGGTTCTGCAGGTGGTAAATATTCTGTAACCCTTGTGAGGTGAAATAGTCGATGCAGTTTGGACACCCCAATCCTGTTAAAAAACTGCAGAAAAAATTTGGAAAATAAAGTGGCATTAACTTCTCACGAACAAAAGCTGCGCTCGCAACCATCGCTGTGTGGCAAACCGTGTTTCGGGTCACTGCGAAGGCGGGGGGCTGCGGTGAGCCCCTCGGCCTCCGGCCTCGGCAGCGCTCCCGCACCCCTGCGGCTCGGAAGGGCTCAGGCCGGCGGGAGGGAGCTCGCTCGGGGTGCTCCGACGGCTCCGTCCGGCGTTCTGCCTCTGGCTGTTGCCGCCCCAGGTGTGCCCTCGGTTGCCACTAACGGCAAAGTGAACGGGGGCCTTACGTTCATTCCTAAAACTACTTATTTTGCTCTCCTGGTCATCAAAGGTTTCCGCTCAGCGACTTACTCGGAATAGCTAGAGTGAGCTCGAGCGACCTGGGGGGAGGTCGGGGCCAGCCCGGGCAGCGAGGCCGCTCTGCAATGGGCAGACTGGCAGCGCAGGGGGGTTCTGCACGTCGCGCTGGGCTGCGGCTCCGCGCCTCTAGTTACACTGCACGTACAGCCTCCTTGACTCCGGCAGGGCGTCTGTCGCAACGCCTGTGGCCTTTTTAAAGACTGACATGTCAAAAAGTGGCTGCAGACCTGTTAATGCATTCAGGATGGAAATGAGCCACGTTGCTGGTAAGGAAGGGGAAGGGGGAAGGTCACAAAGCTGTGTCCCGGTTTGACATGCAGGAAAAGACTCTCTTTTGGGTGCATTTAATTTTTAATTAAGCAGGGATGGATTACCCAGGTATAGGAGGGCACTAGAGGTTTCTGACTGGTAGGTAGCTGGGCTTTGGTTTCTGAGGTGAGGAGAGTGGTCTATGTGATTGGTGAGCAGTGATTTCTCAGTTGGGACCAGTGGCCAGTTGACCAGTTGCTAGACAGATCTGAAGGTTAGAGTGAGGGACAACAGCAAGAAACATCAGAGGACAAGACAGACAGGGCGTCGGACGCCTTCCCTACCTGACGAGGCTGGGATCAGGGTTGTAGGGCGGAGGGGGGGTGCAGTGCGATCCGGAGACCATGGACTGGGACGAGTGGCCCCCATTCATTTCTCCATTGGGCTGCATGGGGTGGCTGTTGAGCATTCCGGGTCCTAGGCAGCGGCCATGTCAGCACAACAAGTAGATCCATTAGACATCACCCCAACTGCGACGACCGCCCGCTCCCACGGCTGGGAGCCGAGGGTCTGGCGGGCAGGAGGAGCCCCTGCAAGCACGGACTGCTGCCTGCCCGCGGCCGCCGGCCCCGGCGCGGTGAGGACCTTACCCATGGGCCCCAGGCCGGGTGCGGAGCTGGAGCTGTGCTGCGCTGGCTGCCCTACCAGCTGGTTGACGGAGGGCAGCTTGTTGATTCCTCCGCTGTGAACTTTATTCATGGGTGAAAGGACAGGACCGTAGGAGGAAGGTGTCTGCAGCTGACTCCTGCTCGGGGAAACCAAGCGGCGGGTCAGCCTGCAGTGGGTGGGATGGAGCCGCCTTGCCCCGACCCAGAGCTCCCCTCTGGCCGATCAGGCTTCCCTGCCGAGGCTTCAGGCAGCCGCACCGATGCAGACCGCGGCACAGAAAAGCTGCTTTGCATCGATAGCAGCCCTGTAGCGGTTGTCGGCCCTTGCTAAGTACCAGGCGCTCGGCAGACCTGCTGTGAGCCGGTGGGCCGACCCCGGACTGGGGCTGCTTGAGGGCTCCCCCAGCCATGCAGCCAGGACCAGGGCTGCTCCCCAGCCTCCCCCCGCTGCGGGCTCGCGGGGGGCTGCTCTCGGCCGTACTTACTGCCTCTGCAGGAGCTGCTGCTGCTGCTGCCGGTAGGAGTCAACCAGCTGCTGCGGGACCAGCTCCACCAGCTCCAGGCTCTCCTTTATCTTCATCAGGATCTCAAAGTTCTCCCGGCCTCGCACCTGGAGGAGGGAACGAGCCCAGGGCTTCTCTTTGTTCCCGTCCCATCTGTCCACCTTCCTCGTGGCCCCTTTTTCCACCCAGCCACACAAGGTGCGGCGTCACTGTGGCCAGGGACCCTAAATATAGGGATCCAGGACTCCCTTGGACACACGCCTTCACAGATGCTTTTGGTCCTGCTCCCTAGGTCTCTGCTCAGCCCCCGAGCCTGCTGCCCTCCAGGAGACCGTGCAACCCCGTCCTGCCCAGCTCCACATCCCCAAGGCGTTTCTCACAGAGGGGACGATGCCGCCACCGTCCTGAGCCGAGCCCTCAACCCGCGCGGCTCGCTGACACTTACAGGCACGTAATACATCTCCTCCTCCCCATGCCTCCGTTTCTTAACGCCGGCCCCCAGTGCTGGGATCCCCTGGGGGCTCTGCTTGAAAGCTGGAAAGGAGAGAGGAGGAACGTTTGCATGCTGTCCTGGGAGGGCCGGACACAGCTGGCAGCAGCCTGGCTCCCCGCAGGATTTAAGCTCAGGCCATGCAGGGTGGTAGCTGTTCACCTGGGTTCTGGCATTGACGTTCTCCCTTTATTAGTAATAATAACGAAGAACTAATATATCTGGACACGAAAGCCCTGCGCTAGTAGCTTTGCACTCTGGAGGGAAAAGGGAGTGGGTCCTATTTATGAGACTTTAGATTTAGTCAAGAAAGGTAAAAGCATCGTGCCTGGATGCGGATTTGAGCCTGAACTCCTGGAGCACCGTGGTTTTGGGTGCGATGGGAAAGGAGCTGAGGCAGAAGCATCGCGGGGCTTTGAGCAGCAAGAGCCTGCAGGTGCTGGCCAGGAGCCTGGGGCTGCGGCAGAGCAGTGCCCTGCGCCACCCGTGCCCTCCCAGCAAGGGGACTCACTGCGTTTGTTGGCGTTGCCGTTTTTGGCCGCACTCTCGTTCAGGGCTTGCTGCTCTCGGTAATGGTCTTCATCAGCTTTGCGGTCTCTGCCGGGACAGGCGCAGATCCGTCCCTCGAACGATCTCCTTCCTAGGACTTGGCCGCTGGGAGGAGAGAGGAATCGGTGACTCTTTCTGCTCGGGAAGCGCACCGCGGCTCAGCGCAGCACGTTATCGTTCAGCTCAGAAAGCAGACCAGCAAAGTGCCCTCCCACCCCTCCGTACGAAAGGATTGCTCGGGAAGCTACTGAGCCCCCCGAGGTTCCGGGTGCAGAGAGCCCCTGGCAGTAGTCTCCCGGGGGAAGAGGAGCTCCGGGGACAGAGGAAGGCTCCAGCTGCAGGGGGGAAGCGGTCCCTCCGTGCCAGCCCTTCTCCTAGGTGGCAGAGAAGAGCCTTTCCCCTGCTGCGGGGGGCTGCCATGTCCCCTTCCCCTGGGGGGGCTCCCTGCAGGGGTCAGCTCCTTCCCGAGGGACCCCAGCGCTCCCACAGTGCCCGTCCCTGCTCTGACAGCCACTCACTCTCGCGTCTCCAGGGTGATGATGATGAGGATGGGCCTCCTGTTCATTCCTCCCACGCAGCTGCTGTTGCACATGAAGTTGTACAGGATGGTGGTGAACTCGGTCCCCACCTGCCCAGGAGGGGAGAGCAGGCGCTGAGCAGGGAGCGACGGTGCCGGGGGCGGGTTGGGCCTCCCTGGGGAGTGACGGGGGGCAGGCTGGGACCCCCAGGGAGAGAAGAGGTGGGGAGGCAGGCTGGGGCCCCACGGCTCCTGGCGCCGTGGGGAGCTCTGAAGGGATGCTCCCCTTGGGAGCACTGGGGAAGGGCAGTGTGGGGACGTGCCTAGCTGGGAAGGGAGGATTGTGCAGGAACTCTGGGGTCCCCAGGGTCCCCCAGGGCTGTACTGGAGCGGATTTCCCTTTGCACCCCGCTTCCCAGGAACGGGATGCTCTGGGATGCTTCTCAGGCCTGGGAGCTGTGGATGCCCAAGCACAGCAGCCGCGGGTGCGGGGAGCAAGCACGGGGTGGCCTTAGGCGTGCCAGGGCAAGCAGGACCCCTGTCAGGACACGAGTGCGTCTCCTACCAAGCAGCCCTGTCACCAGTAGGTTCACCCTCGGCACAGGCAGAACTACTGTAGCCCGGAGAGAGGCGAGCGCCGGTCCTGCCCCCCCGGCCCGGGTACCTGCGGGGGCTCGTAGGGCACCATCACGCTCTGCCTTCCCGTCACGGGGTCGTCCACGTACTGGGAGAGGTTGTTGCCTTCCACCCGGATGAGGTGGCTGGCTGGGGCCGACTGGCCTGCAAGGCAAACCTCCGCGTCAGAGGCGGCGGCTCTCCGGGACGCTCGTCCTGCGCACGCAGGGGCCGCAGCGCGGGGTGGGATGCGCGGCCCCCGGCAGAGCAGCACTCACCATCGTTGAAGTCGCGGCCGAGCTCGTGGTTGGGGCAGCGTTTCACCACTTCGGTGACGTGCTCTGCCTTCTTGTAGACGGGCATGGCTCGGATGATGGTGCCCGGCGGCGGGGGCGTGGACACCTTGATCTGGATGGGACATGTTTTTGCAATCTGACAGTAGAGTTTCTTCAGCAGGGGGGAGTACTGGAAAAGAAGAGACGCCCAGCGGGTGAGTGTCGCTGGGCCTGACAGGACGGCGGACGCTCCCCTGCCCGCCCTCGGCTTCCTCCGCTGCCGCAGCGTACACGCGGGGCTCCCCTCGCTGCGCGGGGGCTCGGGCTGGGCTCGGGCTGATGCTCCCGCGTGCACCGACACCGGCGTTTCTGCTCCCTCGGCTCCTCTCGGCCACCCACTTGCTGCTGTCTCAGCGCTCCAAGGGAAACGCGAACGTGGCAGCAAAGCAGCAGGGCAAACCAATGAAAATAATGACTTGTTATAAAACCAATTACTGCCTGTTGTATTGCAGCCACGCTGGAGGGACCGTGCCAGTGCAAAGCTGCTCCATGTACCAGCAGAGGGAACTGCCCCAACAGCACCCGGCCTCCGCGGCAGCTCCGTAACAGATGGCAGTGCTGCGAGCTGCTCTCGCGTGGTCCCAGCACGTCGTAGGGGAGAGCGACCCAAGGAAATTCAGCCTGTCTTTGCTGTAACTGCTTATTCTCTAGGCTCAGTATTTGTTTTTCCCTGGAAATATTTAAATATGGCCAAATTCACCCACACTACATCGTGTCCGCTTTCCGCATAAACCAGATACAACCACCTACTGGGGCTGGGGCCGGGCGCTGTAGGAAGGGTGTCCTGGTTTCAGCTGGGATAGAGTTAAGTTTCTTCGCAGTAGCTCGTATGGGGCTGTGGTTTGGATTTGTGCTGAAGCAGTGGTGATAATGTGGAGATGTTTAGTTGTTGCTCAGCAGCGCTTACACCAGCCAAGGGCTGTTTCAGCTCCCCGTGCTGTGCCGGGGGCACGGGAAGCTGGGAGGGGGCACAGCCGGGACAGTGACCCCAACTGACCCCAGGGATGTCCCACACCATACGGTGTCATGCTCAGTATATAAAGCTGGGGGGAAGAAGAAGGAAGGGGGGACATTGGGAGTGATGGTGTTTGTCTTCCCAAGTAACCGTTACGCGTGATGGAGCCCTGCTCTCCTGGAGACGGCTGAGCACCCGCCTGCCCGTGGGGAGCAGGGAATGGATGCCTTGGTTTGCTTTGCTTGCGTGCGCGGCTCTTTCTTCCCCTATTAAACTGTCTTTATCTCAACCCATGAGTTTCCTCACTTTTACTCTTCCCATTCTCTCCCCCATCCCACCGGGGGGGAGTGAGCGAGCGGCTGCGGGGGGCTTGGTTGTTGATTCGGGCTAAACCACGACAAAGGGTTTCCCGGCAAGCCGAAGTGCTGCGGCAAAGCGGGAGCACCCGCTCTACTGTGACTTAGAGGAAATCTTGCTGAAAAACAGCTTCAACCCTTGTCTGTACATCACGCAGCCCGTTTTGGAAACGCTGCCCTGGGTCCATTATCACACGCAGCTCCTGGCTGAGCCGAGGGCTGGGACCACCAAGAGCGCTGGCGCGCCACAGCCCAAGGAAATCGTGCCTAACGTCATTAACAGAATCACAGCTAATTATGCAATTATTATTGCAAATATAGATTTCCAAAATCTATTTTTTCTATTTTTCAAAAAACCCAAAAGACCTGGGGGTGTAATCCCTACTAGCCCGAGTGACACAGACAGGGTTTGTCCTGACCACGACTCGGTCCTTCGCAGCTGCTGGCGGTGCCAGCGGTGGCTCACGGAGGGGACGAGGCAGGGGCCGCTCCCCCAGGCTGCCCGCGGGAGGACGATGCTCTGCAGGCAGCCGACGGCAGTGCCCAGAGATGCTTGTTGATAGAAGATGGTTCATGACCGCCCAAACCCTCCTTGTGAGGGCACAACGGCACTTGCTCGGGCAGGAGCAAGAGGCAAACTCCTCTCGCAAGGACGGTGGACCTGCTCAGGGCAGCTCCCGGTGGGCACTGAAGACGGGAAGGGAAGAGCAGCGCGCCGGCGAGCCAGCCCCGCTCGCAGCCCCGCAGCGCCCAGAGCCCCTTGGCCACGGCGCCCGGGGCGCGGAGCCGGTGCCGGTGCCGGGTCCAGTCCGACCCCAGGCAGCAAGGCAGGGGCTGGCAGCGTGCGCCCGGGCCGGAGGAGGCTGCGCGCCGCTTCGGGAAGAGGGGTGGGGAAGGCAGAGCCTGTCCTTCACCTTCCAGTAAGCGCGTGTCTCGGCTCCCAGGTGCGGGGATGTGCAATTCCCTTCCACCTCACCAGTGCCATGCTGTTTTCCATCTCATAAAGAATGTGTTTGCTATACAAGAGCCCACCCCTGCCGCACAGGGAGAAGCCAGTCCCTGCATGGCAGGGCATGTTCCTGCTCAAACTATTTTATCTCATCCCCACAACATAACGCCTTGATGCCAAAAAAATACCACCGTGCAGAACATTTGTGGGGATGTTAAAGCTTGTCCTGAGCCATCCAAATACAGGTGTGCGGAGGCTAGCGAGGCTCCCTCTGCCGCCGCTGCGCTGCCAGCCGCCGCTCCGCTCTGCTCTCCCGGCGGTGGGGTGTTTCTGAGCCAGGGCTCCGCAGCAAGCCAGCCGCTCGCGCAGGACCGCTCGCAGGGCATTAGTGGGGCTGGCAGGAACGGCTCAGCCCTCGCCTTCCCACTGCCGTGAGCCCAGTCCGCTGCACCCGCACATCAGGGGGATTTGCAGGAGGGGTCTGCGCCTCCGATCCCGCTGCCCTTCCTGCGGGAGTGGATCCCCCCCAGGAGCGGGCTGAGCGAGCCTCCCCTGCCCACGGAGGCTCCCACCGAGCCTGCTGGGGCTGGGTGGGCTCGTACCACCCCGGGGAACTGCTGAAGAGGCAAACGAGATAAACATTTTCAGGTGGTATTTCTAGGGAAGTTCAGGGAAGAATAAAAGCGCGAGGCTTCTGCCAAGGCAAGCTGGAGCAGCTCTTGCGTGGTGGGGATGTGCTGGACCGCCGGTCAGCTGGCAGCAGGGACCAGCTCCCAGGGAGGCAAGCCAGCGGGCTGCTAGGGGATGTGTCCGGGGGTCAGAGCCTGCTCTGTGCTAGAGGCAGCAGGACGATGCTGTGGTTGTTAGTGGGTGTGATGGGGAGGTGTAACACGAAGCTGAATCTGGCAGCAAGAATTAATCCTCGGTATTGGAGGCATGCAGGCTTGCCCAGAGAGAGGACGCTTAGACCTGTCACTGAAATCCCCCAAATTTTGCAATGACAACTGCAGCTACCTCTTGGCTCTGTGGCCAGGTTACCTTCCCGGGTGCGATCCTGCGTCTCCCGCAGGGATTGTGCCTAAGCTGGAAGCACGGGCTCTGCCTGGAAGGCGGCCGCTCCCCTCCGCCCGGCGGGAAGAGGAAGCCCTCGTGCTGCCGTGGCCCGTGTAACCCGCTCGCCAGCAGTGCGACGGGGGTTTAACACCCTCCATTTGAGGAGACAACATGGCAAAACAAGGGTTATTTGGAGGGGGGCTCTTCCTTGCCAGGTGTTAAAATACTGACATCTCCTGTCAAAGGATCCTTTCATGTAGACATTCCCGGGCAGTCCTCAACATGCCTGGGAAATAAAACTGCTCTGGAAGAGTAGAGGTGCATTATGGCAAGCTCTTTGGTAACAAATTCTCTCATTATACCATGTTATGACATGGATAAATCTCTGTTAAATAGCAGAGCGATTGCCCCGCAGGGAGAAAGGCTGCCGCTCAACACAGGCATGCCTCCACTGATAACCTTATCATGTCTTAACAGCTCCAGGATTGCCTTCAAAGATCCTTCTACAATAACAAACTATTCTTTTAAGGAACTCCATGCTGATAACTCTGGGCAAGAAACATCAGGGCTGTGCCCCGCGCGGCCACGCTCCGGCTCCCCGCAGCGTGCAGCCGCCTCTCCGGCCACGCAGCCGCTGCCGGGGCAAAGCGCTCCCGGTGTCACAGGCCCGGCCTGCGAGCGGCCCCCAGGCAAAGGCATGTTGTGTTTTTAGGAGGATCTACGTCCCCAGCTGTGTTTTCAGCCAGGAAGAGCCCTCAGCAACGCACGCTCTCCCTAAGGGACAGCAAAATGCACGTCCTGCTCAGACGCCGAGCTGAGCAGGCACCTCTGCTCCTGCATTAGCTAGTAATTTGCCACACATGCATCTCTGTGCAGGGCTGTGCTACACAGCCTGAGTTACTGGTACCTTACGAGCCGCAGCTGAAGTGCGTGCCCCCCGCTTGCAGAGAGCACGAGGGCACCGCGCTTTCCTCAGTGCGAGACAAGGCAATGGCAAAGTGGAACTCGGCGGGTCAAAATGCCGGTAATTAATCACATCGACTAGCGCAGCCACCTCACTGCTGCGCGCTCTTCTTTCTGCCATGGCCGCGCTTCCTCCACCTGTACTAAGGGTGAGCCTTGGGGCTTTCCACTCGTGTCCTTCCTGCCCTGCAGCATTTGGACAAGCTGATCTCTTGAAGCCAGCCACACGTGGCAGCTGGGCCATAGCAAAAGCTCACGTCGCTCACGCTGCCGCTTCCAGGCGCAGGAGCAACATCTCGGGACACCTGAACACTTGCCCGGCGCTGGCGCATCAGCACGTCCAGTCCTCAGCCCCGAGATTTCTTTCACACCTACAGAAGAGCTTGGCCACATTCCGCCCCTGGGCACCTCCCGCCTTTATTTTCAGTTCTGGCTCTGCCCTTTGGACCGTTAGCGTCTGCCTCCCCAGTTACACTATTGCTAAGGCCATCTCTCTTCGTAGAGAGTGTCTGTTATTGCACCTCTGCAGAGCACAACAGGTTCACGTGTCAGTGGCTTGTGGGCGCTGGTACGGTATGAACAGCAAACAGCAGTAACAGCACTGAGCAACCTGCCCGAAGCTTACGGAAGCTCGCCGAACGCATATTCCATGGGCTGGTTCTGCAGTCGTGTGGCTTTCGGTGTCAGCCCTCGTCAGCTGGGGTGAAAGTATAACGCCGCCTCCGTTGCTGCCCCTTCCCCGCTACAGTGATCTCTCCTGCAGCGCAAGTGCAGAGCACCAGGAGGAACTGGAAAAGCCAAATTACTTAAGCACTAGCAGCGCACCAGCATTAACCTCTGTTTCTCTAGGGACTTGGTACCCTGAAGTGTCTTTAGATGGGGTTTGTCTCACCTCCGCGCTGGAAACGCGGCTACTTCTTGGGCACGACAGAGGCCGCGCTGCGTCGGTGCCCAACGTGACGGGAAATAAGCACACCGGAGCCCTGTGGTGGAGTCGGCCGCGGCGGGGGGTCTGCCAAGGTCGTCCGGGTTCTGGCACCGCCGCAAAGGGAACGGCGCGCACATCACAAGCGCCAGGTGAGCTAATGCCTCACAGCGAGTCGGGGCGACGGGCACGGCTGCAGCTGCGAAGCACCATGGAGATTAAGTCTCGGCATCTGCCACTGCTCCCCTGGGCAAGCACCCGGGACCCGCTCCGGAAGAGGCCACCGCGCTGCTCAGACCCGCAGCTGCTTCTCCCGTACAGGAAGAGCGGGGAGAGGGGCTTTTCCCCATGGATGCTGACAGCCTCGCACAAGAAATGACCCGAGTCCTCTATGTGGAAAGACCTACCGGCGAAGTCCATCTCCCCCAGCCCTCCCCGGGCAGCAGAACCGCTAGGAGGATGTGTCCCAACAGATTCGGAGCTGATAAAATCTTATTTATCTTCAACTGTTGACACCGAAGCGTCTAGACTTGCCTGCTTCAGGAGGGCTGCAGCCAAGTCCTCCTTGAAGGAAATGATTTGCTCAACAATTACTTTTTCCACAAATCCTCCCCCCCTCCTCCCTACCAGCCTCCTCCTCCTCCTCCTCTTCTACATTCCAGTCTCCTCATTAGCTCTACTCAAGACGTGTCCAGGACTGCAGTCAATGGATCCCAATAAAGCCACTAGCCTGGCAAGAGAGAGAGAAGAAAAGTGCTGCCTCCGGCTGCTAATTTCCTTGCGCTCCCCAGCAAGCAGCTGCAGAGCTGCATCCTGGGACAGGTTCGGACAGATCGCAGCGGAGAGGTGATAATAATGTGTCTGTCATCTTACTCAGACATGTAGCATCTTGCAAACCGCAAATACCGTTAACCGGCTCGGACGAATCTGTTACGACAGATCCTGGAAGACATGCCGACTACAGAGCTAATTTTTTCTTTCTAATTTTTTTTAATAACCACTTTTTAATCACCGGCCTATATAGCCTCTCGCTGAGCTGGAAATTCCTCCCAAAGCTACTTTGTGGCTCATTGACTACGAGCTGGGTTCGCATGCATCCCGTGCATCCCTGATGCCCAAGAGGAGAGCATCCGCGGGTGCCCGAGCCGCGCGGGCGGGGAGGGATGCCCCAACGCCTGCCTCCCCGTGCCTGCAGCCCCTGCACCGCGGAGGCGATGCTTCAGGGTGATGCCGGTGCACGGCCGGCCGTGCCCAGGACGGGGCGGCTCTCAAGGTGCCTGGCAGAGCACCCCTGCACAGAGCCCCCCTCCTCACCCCAGTCACCAGCCGCTGCAGGGGACCCCCGGCACCCGCAGGTCCCCGTGCCCCGTTCCCACGAGCGCTGGACCACCGGCGACGTCTCGGGGCCGGGGCTGCCCCCACAGCAGGCACAGCGCAGAGCGGCTGCGTGCGCTCCAGCCTGCATTCTTACTACCTTTATTATCATGCCATTACTGCTAATTAAAATCCCTTGGTTCACCCCCAAAGGAGTCCTCTCCCTTCCTTCCCCAGCGTGCACATCCTTAAAATAACTGCTAACCGGGATCACAGCCGTTCTTAGTCACTGCTCAGCCAGCCAGTGCTGGCACACTCGGGGTTGTTTTAATCTCTTCTAGTAAGCCTGACTCCTTCTGTGTGTCTGGATACTCGAGTCCTCTGACCAAGCCGGCACTGGAGTTCCCTCTCATCCAAGAAGGAGGCCAAAAATCCAGCAAGACAGTTATTTCATGCTGCATTAACAAGACTGGATATGGGGAGCAAGCTGGGACGGGAGGGAAGAAGAGGCTGAGTTGGGCTTGGGAATCACTGCTGGAAACGAAAAGCAAAAACCAGAGCAGCAAGAGCCGGACTTGGTGGGGAGAGACCAGCGCCTCTCGCAGCCCCCTTGGCAGGCTGCGCCAAGCAGGAGGGAGCTGCTTCGCCCGCTTTCTTACAGCCGCTGCCTGGAGTGGGCACGAGGACGTGGGCTCCCAAGGGCGCACCCAGCGTCTGTCTCCCCCTCTCTGCGCTGGAGGTCGGGCTCCCGGGGGTGCTCCCAGCCGTGCTGCTCGCGGCGCGGGATGCGGCCCCACGTGGGCGACCGCTCGGCTCCCGGCAGCGCCGCGCCAGGCCCCGCGCCCGCTCCCGAAGGGCTGGGCCTGACCCGCCAGGACGCGGCCGTCGTGCTCCTCCGGCTCCGCGGGACGCGCGTGTCCTTCTGCAGCCTGTTCCTCATCCCGGCTCCTCCAGCCCGTCCCTCGGTCACCACCTCCCCGGGGTGTTTCAGATCCCAGGGCAGAGGAGCTGGCCGGAGCAACCCATTTCCCGGGTGCGCCCTCTCCCACCTCCGCCGCAGTCCCTGCAGGAGCGCGCTGCCTCCCCGCTGCAGCAGCGGTTGCCAGTAAGTCGTTCCCTTGACCCGTGCATACCATACACGTTCGAGATAGTGGAGCTGATAGCGGGATCGTGTTGGAACATTGCACACCGAATTCCTTTGCCTTTTTTCTTAATTCCATTGTGTCTGGAGCTCCCGGAGCCTCATCCACGCCCTGCGAAAGCTGGTGGAAAGCCTCCAGTGGGCTGGCTTCAATGGGCTTTGGAGCAGGCTGATGCTGAGGTTGCTTTCCTACTTCTGGCACGCCAAAATATCCACGCTCTTCTGCCCAGCTACTCAGATAAAAACAAAGACGTTTGTGGCTCAGAGGTAAGTGCACTGAGCCATGCCTGACCCCTGCTCATCTCCAGGCCGCTGCTGTTGGACAGGTACCTCCCTAAAATACGGTGAGGTGCCAGAGACTTTGAAGAGGGGGCTCGTTTTCTAATGATGCTCCTGAAAGCTTTTCCCTCCTCTTTACAACTGCCTCTACCCCAACAAGCTTCAGACAGCAACCAGGAGGGGAGAACCTATCTCCTGCCACGCCAATTATTTCCATCCTCCTCATTCAGTTAGCATCAGACAAACCACTTCAGCTCCCCCAGCGCCCACACTCCAGCTGCAAGATCTACGGAGCGACTGGAACCAGTTCAACGCGGCAGTCTCCCACTGGCCGAGCACTGGGACGCAGGCAGGTTTGCTGTGGGTAACTGCTGGACGGTGTCCATCATAGCAGGAGCATCTCGCCTTGCCTTTGAACCTCTCCAGCCTTCCCATTCCAGGCCCTTTGCTCCCCAAAGCAGCAGGCAAGACCCTGGATGCAGCCCGGACCCTCCTGCGCCCGCGCCCAGGCACGGGGAGCTCCCGCCCGCTTAGCTCGGAGCTTTGTCCGTCTCCCCCGCGCCGGGAGCTCCGCGCGAGCCCGGGCAGCTGCCCCGCGCCGGGGGCTCGAGCCCCTGCGTCCTTTTGCAGCCAGGCCACAGGAGGCCAAAGACCCTATTAACGCTTCTGCTGGCTCTGGCACACATGATAGCATTTTAGAGGGGAGGGAGCACCGATCTGCCGCAAACCCGACTTGAGAAAAATACTAATTATCTATCAGTTACCAGCTGGCCGGCGTGGCGAGGGGCTGCCTGTGAGAAAACAGCCGAGATCAGCTCGCGGCTCTAGCGTGTATGGGCAGCTCCGGGGAACCGAGAGTCCTGATAGCTTCCAACAAACAGGCAGGCTGCCGGCATGCCCCGTCTTGCAGCGCCGCAGCTCCCGGTCCTCCTCCCAGCCCCGTCGAAGCAGCCTACCAGAGGGGGGCTTCGAACCTACAGGGAAAACCTTATTTTCAGCATCTGGCCATTGCTCTCTGCTGATAAGAAGGCCATTAAAATTGAAAAGGGAGGCGGCGGCAGCCTGGAGGGCTTCCCGCAGCCCAGACCAGCGCGGCCGCTTCGGTTCAGAGCTTGTGGCGATGTGCGGTGCTCGGAGCCCAGCGCGGGAGTCGGGACAGCCGATGCCCCCCCCCACTGCCCGGCATCCCTCCGCAAGGACAGACCCGGTTCTGGTAACACAAGCCCCAGACCCCTGTCCCAGGTCTTCGCCCCTTCTCCAATCACTCATTTCCTAAATTTAGAAATTCAGCATTTTAAGGCCAGAACAGATGATGATTCCCTCTGCTGCTGGCCTAAGACCCCTGCCTACTCATCCTGTGTTGAGCCAATGGTGTCTGCTTGAAGTGCAGCTTATCTTTCGAGAGATAGGCAGACTCTTCATTTGAATACTTCAGGAGCTGGAGAATCCACCACATTCCTTGGTAAATTGTTCCTATGTTTAATTATCCTCACTGTTAAAAAATTTCCACCTTGTTTTTAGTCTGAATTTGCTTGGCTTCAGCTTCCAAGCACTGGATCTCATTATGCCTTTTGCTATTAGATTAAAGAGCTGTCTGCTATCACAAACCACCTCCTATGCAGACTGCAATCAAGCCACCCTTACTCTTCTCGTGGAGACCTTTCATGCAGAACGTTTCTCTGGTATCGCCCTACAAGGCACCTCTTCCAAATCTTTCATCTTCTTTGGATCTCCCTCCCAAACCTCTTCTGTTTTGTCAACAGAGGGTTTGAAGTGTGGACACAGGAACCGCACGCGAGGGCAGTGGGCTCGGTGACACCTTGCTCCCCCTGCCCGGGCGATGCTCGCCTGCCCAGCCCCTGCAGAGCAAGCCGGCCCACCACGCAGACTGCTCATCTCCAAACAGTCCTTGGCCACGAGCCCTGGGCTCCTCAGGAGCCTCCTTTCCTAAGCACGGGAGAATGGATAACGCCAAGTCTCCCAGAGGAATAGCCAGAGGGATTCAGTCAAAACCCTTCAAAACCAGGAATCTGTGGGGCTACACACTTCCATCAACCAAAGCTTGTGATTGTATCAAAAAAACTATGTCAAATCATTTGACAAGACGACTCGCGTCAAGCTGCGTGGTCTGGCGTTGCCTGCACACCAGCTGCCCGTCCCGCCTCAGGCGGATTCTCCGTGACCCGACCCCAGACTGCGGGAGGCCTTCGGAGCTGCTGGTCTGGCAGAGCCTTCCTCGGGGCGGAGGGCTCCCCGCTGCTCCGAAACACTGCCTGGCAAGGCGGCTCCGCCGAACTCGTGGTCAGCGCTTGCAACAGTCCTGGCAGAAATTATCTGGTGCAGTTCAAGTCCTCAGAAGCCACGAGGCTTCCCGAGCTACGGACGGGACGGGCAGTGTTGTTTCTTTTGAAGTGCTGATGCAAACCATGCGTGCCCTTCAGCTCCCTTGGCTGGACCATCGCCGAGCTGTCGGACGTCACCGTCCCCAGCCCTACTGACTACGTCTAACTCGCCTTCCCAAGCGCCTGGATTTCCTAACAGCTTTCCTGGTCTTACTGGTACGCTGCTACATACGCATTCACAATTCATGTTGGAATCGCACCGCGTGCACGCGTCATTATTTGTATATTGACTGACTGGCAACATAGAGCATATGGGTTTTTTGCTGAATTGCTTTCCCCGTTTAACCAGGACAGCGCAGCAGTGGCGATGCAGAGCGCAGGGTGAACGGGAGGAAGGCAGCAGCCCCGTCTTCCAGCGCAAAACGCGCAGCTGCGTGGCTGTGACAGCCATGGGCTGGGAGGACACGGAGCGGATCTGGCTGTCGCTGCAGCAGGACCGTTCTTCGCGTGGCAGCCTCGGCGAGCCGCGGTGAGTCTGCACGCACGCTGGCAGTCCTGCAGAAATTACTATTTCAAATGAAACATCCCCCACGCTCTCCAGGCTGGAAGGTGCTGCTGACCCTCTTCTGTTCTCCACAAGGCTCGGCTTCAGCGCAGTGAAATGCGGGCCGGATGGCGCCAGTCCTGCAGCCAGCCTGCTTTTGGGGGATGCACGGTCACCCCGCGGTTCAGGGGTCCGTGCATCTCACTGGCTGCCTTGCCAAGTATTAAAGCCAGTTCAGGCACTTAACTCCTCCGCTCTGGACCACTTCCCAGGAGGCCCCCCTTGCAGTCTCACTGGAGGGCGCATCCTCCGCAGGTGCTTACAGCTGCCCTTGGCGCGTTTGCTGGGCATCTCTCGAGTCCAGCTGCTCCCCCGAGGCTAGGAGGGCTCTCACAGCATCGCACTGGCTGCTCGACATACAAAGGAGACCTTATCACAAAGGCTTGAGGAATAAAAGCAATCCTGGCCTGATTAGCACAGCTGCCAGTAGGACAGGGCAGCTCCAGGAGCACGGTCAGCACCGGGTGATGCTGAGGCAGTCTGGGCTCAGTTTAGTTAGAGCTGTGGAAAGATCCCAGGTGGCCGGGATGGCTCCAGCGAGGGAAGGGGGCTGCCACGGGATCCCTCACCATGTGGGACTGCCTCGGGGAGCCTCTTGCTGCTCCTTCTGCTCTTCTGGGGACAACCGGCCAAAAAGACCTTTTCAGTTTGCTCCCTGCAGCTGCGAGATGCACCGCCTGGGACGAGGGGAGGGTATTTCCTTACTGCTAATTAAAGCGAGCACAGAGTGGATCTTTAGTAGGTGCTCTCTCTGTCTTTTGACGTGCGTGAGTATTCCCTGTCCGAGGGTGTCCTGCAGCACCCAGCCTGGCCCTGCCCGCGGCTGTGCCCGCTCCATCCCAAAGCCACCTCCCGGCACTGTGAGCGGGGGACAGTGGCGAGCGGGCGTCGGACACATTCCAGCCCTCCTCCCTCCACACCAGGGTGGCTGGGACAAGACACCCTGCATCACTGTGGGTTCGGTTTCCATTTGGATGCTTCTGTGGCATGGGAATGCCTCGTTTCCCTCTGCAGGTCCCATGCAGCTTTGCTTTTAACTGATGGGAGTTATTCCCCAATAGGGGTAAGGTTGGGCTGGAGTCACATCCTACCCCGAGGACCTTCAGTTTATTCAAAACCCAATGAAATGCATCCTTCAGCAACATCTTGCAAGGAAAGACAGTGGAAAAGAGTAAGGACTCAACCGCTCCTACGAGGGCAAGTCATATTTAACCGTGGTGCTGGTCCCAAGCCCCTGGTCAGGGCGACATAGCAGTGAAGGTGTGAAGCTCCGGCGACCGGGCACCGGGAAGCTGCTCCGCTGCCCCTGCCGTGAATTTGCCTGCATTCAAACACCAGCTTGCTGCCGCTCGGCCCGCTCGCCCGCCCGTCGGTTCCCCGGGAGAGGCAGACGCGGCGCTGCGGCAGCTGCCGCAGCCGGTCCCCTCCTGCCCGCTCTCCCCGCGACACGACACGCCGGGAGCAGCCCGCGGAGCAGCGCCCGCCGGCCACGGCCCGGGGTCTGCCTGCGAAAAAGCATCCGGAGACGCTTTCTGCCTACCACGGGAAGGACTGTCTTGGCAATTAAACACATCGGCTTCCAAAAATAAAAGCCATTATCACACCTCAGGCTGATATATTGCTCCTGGTCCCCTCTGCCTGTCTCGTGATAATGTCAAGCCGCAGCCCCAGAGGAAACCCCGTGGCTCCCTTGCCGTGTTGCTGTCTCGTCCCAGCCTTTCTGCTCTGCTAATATTCCCCGGAGGAGGAAACCCGCCTGCCTCAAGCGTGCGGGTGAGCAGCTCTCCCAGGTGCTCAGGGAGGCGTCTGCCGCAGAAACGTCCCCGGCTGCAAGTGCTGTTTCTGGTTAAAAATAGGGACAGCGCTACACCGAGCCGGGAAGAGGGATGTGAACGTAGGCCCTTTTGCCCCCAAAAGCAAAGCAGCCGTTGTAGGCTCTGCCCGGTTCCTGGGTCCCTGATCCGCAGAGGACTCCTCTGCCGGGCTGCAGACGTGTGGTCAGATCGGCAGTGGACCAAACCTGCATCTCCACTCCCAAGGAGCAGGCTGCTGCGCCCACATCCCGCACGGCACCATGCCATGCAGCGATCCCTCTGTGATTAAAAACCTACTCTGTTATTTTCCCATGACTTCTAAGATTAAGTTACTCTGAAGTTACTCTGATACGAGACGAAAAAGGAGCGTAAATGACAAGCAAGAATTTACAGCAAAGCTGAGAACGGCCCCAGTAGATGCGAGCAAAGGTCCATCTCGCCCGCTGCCTCGCCTCTGACAGCAGTCACTGGCAAGCGTGTAGGGAAGCACCATGAGAACAAGGCAGGTACCTCCCCAGGACATCTCCAGCTTTGCAGTTTTGGGGGACGTTTGCCTGCAGTTCAGGGAACTGCTGTGCCTAACAGCCCTTTTGGAGAAAACCCCTGAAAAGCAAGCACGGATGGCTCCTGCACGTTTGGCTTTCCAGGGCCACCAGTGCAGGCAAAGTCCCCGTCGGGTGGTGGCCGCGTCCTGCAGCCGCCCCGCGCGAGCGTGCCCTCCGCGCCCCGCTGCAAAGCACCACCGAGGCGTCGGGTGTTTGCAGCCAGCCGGCCGCGATCGCCGGCCGCAGTAGCACGCACCTCTGGCAGAGACAAGAAGGCATGCAACTTACTGTCCAGGTGGCTGACTTGGCGGTGCTGGATTGCTGGAAGGTCACCTCAAAGTGGTGGGGACCGGGGTAGTCAGTGTTGGAGGGGATGACGGGAGCTGGGGACATGGCGTCGAAGGTAGAGCTGGGCTGCGAGTAGGGCGAATGCGTTGGGACATTGGAGGTGTGCTCGGAGCTGTAGGGGCTGGTGGAGGCTGCTCTGCTGCCGATGCTCTGATCCATGCTGTTGTTCAGCAAATTGAACTGGGACTGGAGGAAGGGAAAAGGGGAGGAGGGAAAAAAGAAAACACCAGCCAGTTTAGAGACATGGAAACCTCAGCCACACTTCTCCAGGGCTCCAGGTGTCCTGTTACAGCCTCCTTAAAGGGCCAGCGTGCGGGAAAGCCAGCCAAAAGAGCCGGTCTGGGTCACCCGGGTTTTTGAACAGGTCACCACTTGTGCAAGGGATAAACTCAATGCACTTGGACCGTCCCCTTCCGTCCGCTCCATCCTCACCGGAGGCAGCAAGGCGCTGAGATCCCTGCGTCTCTCGCGCACCTGGCTGCGCAAAGCCAGCGGGGAGCGGGCAGGGGTTTGCTCCGGGCTGGGAGGCGTCCTGCTGCGGGATGGGGAGCGACAGCCCGTCCTGCGGTCAGGGCTCTGCTCCACGCTGGCCCCAAGGCCTGGGAAGCTGCCCCGGCGCGTGGCAGCGGCGCGGGGCGACTGGCAGCCCTCTGCCGAAGGCCTCGCTCCGCGCGACGGCGGTCCTCGGCCGCTGCCCCGTTCCCCAGGCGTCTCCCGCGTGCATCCCCTTGCCGCGAATGTGCACGGGCGCAGCGCTTCTGGAAGCGTTTCTCGACGAAGAGCCGGCTCTGAATGGTGGTTTGTGTAATTCCCTTCCTAGCCGGGGTGTTTGCTGTCAGTGGCTTCACTGATGCAGGTCTAATTTGGGGCAAACCTCAAACCTACAGAGCGCGTAGCCGTGATGCAGCACACTGCAGCAGGGTCACAGAGCGAAGGTACCGATTTATGCGGGTGCTGGCTCTTATTCCAGACATGCTGGACCAAATCCTGACTTTTTACAATTTTTTTTTCTTATTTCTCTCCTGAACAATCATTGTCAGATAATTCCAGTAAGAGCTGGCAGCTCTTTTATCTGCAGGCATAGCCTAAGCAAAGCTACGTTCTCAAAAGCCGGATGGCGAAAGCGCCCTAAATCTTTCATCTGAAAATCAGACAAACCAAAAAAATATCAATTTTTCTATAGTAGAGAAATAAACTAATATTTTAAAAAAATATCCCAAACATAACTGTTTCTCAAAGCAAGTGGGATGGTTTTTTCCCCCAGAAATCCCCAGTTCCCGAAAGCTCAAGGGTTGCTCTCCCAGCATTTGCGAGCCAGCAGCGTGCCGGCCGTCCCAGAGGCGGGTGCCGCCGGTGACCACGCGCATTGCTGCTCGTCGCCCCGACTCCCCGCAGCACCCCGCCTCGGAGGAGGAGCGGGGCGCCCGCCTGCGCTCCCCGCTTCACCCAGCTTCAGCTGCGGGGACTGTCCCTCCGGCCACCAGCACCGGGGCAGCCCCGGGACGCCGAGACCCCCGGGGAGGCGGCTGTCACCGTCCCCCAGCCCAGCAGGCGCAGGCGCCTGCCTGCTCCTCCAAAGGGCTGCAAGGCTCACAGCTTAGGAATCAGGAGACGTGTTTTAACTTGGGATCCCAACCTCACCCAAACGTCTACGATGTATAATGGTTTAAAGGCAATCATCCTTCTCCAGGAAAGTTCTCCTGTTGTCTGCATCTCTCGTAAGGTCGTTGCAGCCTGTGACTAACTGGAGGAATGCTGAACAAGATCTGGCTTGCTTTTACACATATAGCCGTTTTCTCCCCTAAAATATGTGCCCCTCTATTCCTTCTCGCCGCTCTATAAATAGCCCAGCCAAAGACAAACCGCCCCCATCCAAGCTTTCCACAATCCCAGGCTTCGCCTGGAGAAAAAGTTACGAGAGACTTCGGCGAAACGGGCGTTAAAAACACGCATGGAAAGCCCTTGCCATCCGTCCGGGAAACCGCCCGGCTGCCAGCAGCTGCCGAGGGGACCGGCGGGTGACAGCAGAAGGTGGGCAGCACTAGTCGCCCTTGAAAAGCAAAGCTCAGGCATCGGCCAGAAGGAGAGCAGCAAGGGGAAAAGGGATCGCTGCTTGCCAGGGCTGACCCGCAGCGCAGACGCTCCATGAGTACCACGGCTGGGCTGTTCTGCTCTCCTGGGACAAGGGAAGGGCCCCGGGGAGCCGGCTGCACGCGCGCCCCGGGCCCAGCCACGTGCCTTTTTTAGGGGTGAATGGAGAGTAAGCGCCCTGCGCTTGACGAGCAAACGCGGCGGTCTTCGGGGCTGCCCTTGCACACGTACGGGCGCACTCAGGGAAAGCAGGCTGCATCCGCGCCGCCCGGCAGAGCACGGCGTGTGTGCTCCCGCGGTGGCTCATCTCCTGCCGGAATGGGAAATAACCGGGGAGCCGTTCGCCTCCCGGCAGCGCCCGCTGCTCAGGAGGCACAAGTTCGGGAGCTGCAGGGTGGGCGAGGCGGGAGGTAGCCCTTGGGAGCAGCTGGAAAAAAGCTCCACAGACATCACCGCTGCATGATTTTGTGAGTTTGGGGTGCTCAGAGCCAGGGCTGTGAGCAGCCTGTGGCCGTAAAGCTTAATGGACAGGTAAATTGGGACGGACCCACTGGGAAGAGCATCCCGACCTCCGCACAGGAGAGAGCCTTCCCTCGGGGAAAGTGGCAACCTCTTCGCACACAAAGGAGACGCGAGACCCAGAGCGTCACCTCTGCAAGCCGTGCTGGTCCCCCGAGCCGGCATCCCCTGGCAGCACAGAGCAACGGGCAGCGCCCCAGGTACCGGGGCCTTCCTCGGCAGAGACACCCCAAGTCAGGTGCCGGGCAAAACCGACCAACTTGTTTTTAAAAATTGGCTAAATTTTGGAAACGTTCCCTTAAAAGACAAATGCAAGGCATGGGTGTTTGTGTGTGTATGTGTGTCAGGAAACCCAACACAGTGCTTGCGTGTGTGTCTGTAAATACACACACACACACACACATGTTTATACACACACACACATAAACATTCAGATGACTGCAGCGACAACCTGCCAGGTAACAGCACTACAGTACGAAGCAAACCCGGTACGTACATCTGCGTACCAACACACGTAAGACAAAAAGGGGAACGAAGTCGCTTCTGGTCGGGAAGCGCAGCACCGCACCTTTCTCTCTCGACTGCGTCTATGCCTACATCTAACTTCTCTGAATGCCAGAGAGCAGACACAAACCCCTTTTGACTAAGGAAGCAACCTCAGTGCTTGAGGACAGGGCTGAAAACGTGCCACCTGCAAGCACAGGTACCAATTCATCTGCCCTCCCCTCCCAGAGACTTTAAACCAGGCAGGGAAAGCCTGCCTGGGCCGCGGGCGCATGCTGTGAGCTCGGCTGAGGAGGTCCGCGGTGGACAACAAACTGGTGCCGGTGGTGCCCAGCGCCGCAGGGCGTTCCTCGGGCGGATGCGCCAGCCCCCTCCCCTCCCGTCCGCACGGCCGTGGGCGAGGGAGCCCGCACCCCTTTGCACCAGAGGTTTGAATCGCGCCTTGGGCTCTGCGAGCGCGGGATCAGGCAAAGCAGGAGAGAAATGCTGACCGAGGCGCCAAGGCTGCAGCGTCCCACGCTGACACGGCTTGTGGTTCGCGGCCGGGGCCGGAGCAGCCGCGGCTCCTCTCTGCAGCCGTGGGACGGGGGACGGCTCACGCCGCAGCGAGCCCCTGGCACGTCCCGGGCAGCGGCGGGCACAGGGGCGCAGCAGGCAGAGCCAGAGCTTGCGCCCAGCTCCTGCCTCAGCGGCGGGGGATGATTTCAGAGCATCGTGGAACAGTTTGGGTAGGAAGGGGCCCTTAAAGCTCACCTAGTCCAACCCCCCCTGCAACGAGCAGGGACACCTCCAACAATTCCAAATAAGAAGCAGCAAGGCAAAACCCGTTAATAACAAATAGCACCTACCGTGGTATAATGCTGCATCGGGTCGCTAATGTACAGCATTTTAGTCGTCTCGGGATTCACAGAGCGCTGGGAAGCGTCCCGCCACGGGAGTCATGGGGTCGGGGCGGCGGTGGGGATGGCCGGGGCAGGAAGGCAGGTGGAATGACGGAGCGCGGGAGCAGGGCTGGGGCGGGCAGCGCCAGGGATGCTGCGCTGGCCACCCGTGTGCCGCCGTGTGTTGGCTTTTTTGCCTTTTTCATCTCCCTTAGTTCTGTCAACTAGCTGCATCCAACAACAAAACAGGGCCCACCCCTTTCCGTCCCTCATGACTATTCATTAAAGCACAGGGCAGGCCCCAGCTTGCCCAGTGATGGACGGGGCGATACCAACCATTCCCACTGCAGGGAGAGCGGGGGTCCAGCTCCATCATCAAACCCGGCTGGATTCCACTCCCGAAAGCTGCCTGCAGCCTCACTGGGCTGGAAACCCATTTGGCCGGCACCCTTTGCCAGCAGCCCGAGGTGGCTGCACTTGCGTCGACCAGATGATGCAGTGGCTCCGAGATAGCTCCATATCTCAGAGACATGGAGTTATCCCTGTCTAGATGGAGAGATACGGAAAGGTGTGGATAGAGGGATGGATAGATGGATAGATAGGGATAGATAGGGATGGATGGCTAGACAGACATGCAGATGGATAGAGATGGATAGATATGGGTAGATGGATGGATAGATGGATGGATAGATGGATAGATAGGGATAGATAGGGATGGATGGCTAGACAGACATGCAGATGGACAGATATGGATAGATATGGATAGATGGAAGGATAGATGGATGGATAGATGGATGGATAGATGGAGAGATAGGGATAGATAGGGATGGATGGCTAGACAGACATGCAGATGGACAGATATGGATAGATGGAAGGATAGATGGATGGATAGATGGATAGATGGACGGATAGGGATGGATGGCTAGACAGACATGCAGATGGATAGAGATAGATAGACATGGGTAGATGGATGGATAGACAGATAATGTGGAGCGACCAGGCAGATTTCCTTCCGACTCGAGGCACGTAGGTGAACGGTGTTTCCTACAGCCAGACCTGCCATGGAAGGCTGTATGCTGAAGCAGATAAGCAGTTCAAAGAGTGGCATGGCATATTTTGAAAGGTGGAACCAGCGTGCTTCGCCCACCTCCCAGCGCTGCTGTGCACGCGTGGACATGCGCAAGTAGGTCAGTGGCAGTGTTGTAAGTAAAGCCTAAAGCGCTGCACAGACTGCCAGTCCTGAAGTTGTCGCCTCTAAGCAAAAAGGGTGGCTGAGGAATTGTTCACATCTTTAATTACAGCAACTCCTCCCACAGGACCCTGAGACAGGAGCAATGCAGTGCCCCTGCAACGCCGGGAGGGAGCATCGCGCCTACTGGGAGGCAGGTCACAGAGCGCTTGGGTGGCCTGCTCGCACCCACCGAGCATCAGCAGCGGTGCTGGGCACCGCAGCACCCGCTGCTTCCGCACACCCGCTCCAGCACCGCTGAGCATCATGAGCAGCAGGCATCGCGGCGCGGACTGAGCGGCCCCTCTGCCGCGGCTCCCGTGTCTTGCCTTTCTTTCAGGCCGACAGTATCATGTTATCTGTGCATTTATTTTCAGGCATGTCAGCCTGCCACACGTTTCGGTGACGCCAGCCAGCAAGAGCTGGCCGCGGCTCGCTGGGAGCTCAGCAGCGCGGCGCTGGGTTGCTCCATCGGGCCAGTGTAAATATTTACTCCCGACTCATTATCCGAGCAAGGGCCGGTGGCCGGCGCTGCCCTGGCTGTGCGCAGCCGCTGCGCGAGAGCCCTGCAAGGCCAGGGCTTGCCCGGCCCCGGCAGCTCCCCGGGCTGCGCCGGCTCCTGCTGGGCTCGGCTTCGGTTATAGCGGGAACGAGAAGAAAGGCGAGGGCAAGCTCAGCGAGGGGCAGCTCCCCAATTAGCACCGCCGCCCCCGCCTGATCCCTCTGCCAGGCTCCTGCCCGCTGCAGACAAAGGCCGGGGAAGGGAGGGAAAGCAGGCGAAAAGCGAGGGAAAAGGGGGCCGGGGGAGGGGACGCAAGCTGGCGAGGTGGGAAACGGCGGCTTTCTGGAGGGAGATGCTGCCAACGGCCAGAGCTGCTTCAGGGATGCTCCCAGGAGGCCACCTTGCTCGGGGCACTGAACGTGCGCAAGTGACCCAGACGTCTCACGTGCCCACAAACCCGTCGCCTTAGAGGGAGGCGCAGCAGCTTCTCAGAGGGGAGCGCCCGCAGCCGTGGGACGGACCCTCGGGGAGCAGAGCCGGGCGTCAGGCGCACAACGTGTCCCTCCAGCAGCTCTGCCTCGCCAGCAGCTTACGATACACAGCGTGTTTATACTGGAGCAAATGACACCCTCCTCCTGCCAAGGTGCTCAAGCTCCGTTGCCGTTACAGCAGAGCCCCTGCTGCTGCATGCAGCAATATTATCTATTAATAAGTAGCCATGATTTTAGTGACCGCTGTACCATCCAGCTGCAATCCTGCAGTACAGCCATCGATCACAGGTTATCAGACCCCGCACAAATGACAGCAGCGCTGCACCGGTAGTCTTTGTGTTCGGTTTATGAACCAGCGAGCATCCCCGAGCATGCCATTTCCCACCCCAGAGCCCCCAGCCCGCCGCGGGGAAACCAGGATCGTGCCTGACGCAGCTCCCACTTGTGCGGTCTGAGCACACTCACCATGACCGAGTCATTCATGCTTCTCATCTGGAAGACGTCCATTGTGACCTCTGTGCGGTTGGAGACCTCATTGCTGCCCGTATGGTTGGATGGAGGGAGGTCGAAGTAGGTGCTGTCTGGCTCCCTGTGGGAAAGGCGACGGCACAGTCAGCCCTCCAGCTCCCCGCGCAGCCTGCGCCACCGCCTCCCAGCAACTTGCGATCCCCTTGAACCTTGTCCCCTTCTCAACTTCTCCCTCCATCCCCTGCTTTTATTTTCAGAGCAGGCTTTGCTCAGGCAAACTGTTGCCTGGTGGGTGAAGCAAGCAGAGACTTGGGAAGTTTTGCATCCACCCAGCTGCTCTAGCGTATCTGTCACCTCCAGACATCTTTGAGAGTTTGCCAAGGAAGAAAGAAGAGGAAATGAAGCACAGTCCTTCTTTCCTGCTTGATTAGGGTGTGAGGCTCAAAGGCCAGAAGACTTGCAAAAGTCTTGGTGTGACTAGAAGATGTGTAATTTTTAGAAAACATCCATTTTAATCAGGTAGCCACCAAGCCTCGTGACCTCACGGGTGAAGCGAGAGCACATCCTCCCAGCCTTGGTGCCAGTGTCCCCTGCCACACACCAGCAAGGGTCCCAGCTGGAAGGGGACCTTTGCTCTGGCCCTGACACCATCTCCATGCGGCCCTGGGGCACTGCATCAAAAAAAGGACCTATACGTGAGACAGCGTCACGTACCAGCACCAGCTCTAAGGGCTGCGGTGCAGGGAAACCGGCCAGGTGTGTCGGTCCTCAGCCGCGCTGGCCGGGGCTGGCACCGTGAGCAGCAGCACCGGGTGCGCTCTCTGCAGCCTGCTGTGCCCACAGGGACACGGGCAGGGTCCCCAGGGCGCTGCCGCGGCCGGTGGGGTTTCTCAGCAGGCAGGGCATGGAGGATGTGGCCCAGCTGCTCTCCTCTGCGCAAAGATGAGTCAGTGTCTCCCCTTCCCAGCTGCTGCTGAGACATTTCTGCTCCCCAGACACCTTTGCTTCCTTGGGCGAGAGGAAGCGTGCCCCGATGCTGACCTCTGACGTGCACGAGGGCAGCCGTGCTGTGGGAAGGCTGCACCGTGCTTTGCAGCTCTGCTGCCTGTGCGTTTACCGTGCACATCGAAAACGCTGGTGGCTGCCCAACCCCTTCCAGAAACAGCGCCCAATACCTGGAAACAAGGTTTGTTGGGCCCTGCTTTCAGCACATGCAGACTCCACAGCCTTTGGACTGTCTAGCATCACCAGAGCAAAGGGGTTTGGCCAGCGAAATGATCTGAGCAGAGAGATCGGAGTCTGGGAGCAAAGTTCCAAATGTGGAAAAGGAATACACGAAAACTGGAGCCGGCAAAAGAAACTTGTCTGCCTTCAGGCCACACTAATGACACCTGCCAACACGGACTACAGAGCAGAACAGACCTCAAGGCAAATGGGCAACCACCACTTACAGCGTGCTCCAGAGGTGCTCAAACGTTGTGCCTTCGTCAGCTGGAGATGACTGGGACATCTTCACGGAGGGGGAGTCTGACAAAGGATAAATCACTCTAGGGGCAAAGAGAAACAGCAAGGTTAGCATTGCCAGCGTGCCATCCCACGTCGGCAAAGCAGCCGGCAAAGGGCAGGAGCTTCCCACCTCCCTCCCAGCGGCACGGCAGGGACCGGAGCCCCAGAGGGCCCGTCACGGGGAGGAGGTGCCCCTCACCCTGCGGCGGGCTGCAGGCAGGGAGCGGCGCGCAGGAGGGCGACCCAAGCTTAGCCTGCCCTGGAGCCTGCTGCGCCGAGAGGTGGCTTGCGCAGGACGGGAGGCAGCTGGAAGCACCTCCACTGCAAGCCAGGGCTGCCGATAACAGAATAAAGCTGCCCGGCTTTCCCATAGGGGTGATATTTCTGGAGATGATGTTGTGGGCCAGTGTTCTTACAAATACGTGGGTATTTTGGCAGGGCCCAAAGCGGCAGGGTGTTGCGACATCAGCCCCATTCTGCTAAGCACTCATCCTGTGACTCAAGGCTCCCATTTAAGACGTTTACGCTGTGCTTCAGCGTGGCTACAAACAGCTCCCCCAGCCCTGGGGAGGCTTCGCACAACTGCTCTTAGTAATCGCTTTGGACCGGCTTCATTCAGCAAAGGGCTTAGACTCTGGTTAGACACAGCACTACCAAACTCTCGAGTATCAGCTCTCTGAATCAAACTGAAACCCCAAGCTAGTTGGCAGAAAAACCCTCTTGCAGCAAGAATCAGAGCCGAAGGCACCCTTGTTGCAGCCCCGGGTCCGCGCTGCTGGGCTGCACGGCGTGTGCTCCCTGCTCTGCTCTGGGGTGGGGAAATCCTCCTCCGCGATCCTGGGGAATACGGGAGAGGCATTCCTGACTCGGGAGAGGCATTCCTGACTGAACCACGGCAGTGCCACACATTCGGGCCATGGGCTGTACCCCGTAGGCTGGTATATGAAGCATCCTCGGGTGCCACCGGCTCCGAGCAAGGCGTGCCAAGAAAGCGGGATTGCAGGAGCTCTGAGCAGTGGCAGGAGCTCAGGCATCCCCAGTGGCCACTTAAACAACTTCAAAAGAAGTCTGCCTGTGCTCTGTCTTGATGTCAGTCCCCATCCTGGTTTGTCCGTTTTAGGCACGTGGCAGCTTTTTTGCCAGCAACGTCGTTTGCCAACAGGCTAACATATTTTTCTCAGGAAGCTCTAGTCGCAAATGCCCACAAATCCATAACGACAAGCGAAGCCACGGTGCAGATATCCTAGATCTTACTTGTTCGGATATTAAAATGACCTTCCCTGTTCTAAGCAGCTTGCAAACGTTATCGCATGGTATACTCTGCCCCCCAAGTACCGCAAGGCAGGAATGTTGCCTCCGCTTTGCAGAAGGGCAGTGTTACTGGGAGAAAGGGCACCAGTTACCCGGGACTGCATACGGGAAGTCTGCGGGAAAGCCCATTCTTCAGCCAAAGCCTTCTGAACGCTACTGCGCAGGCATAACCAGAGCCATCCGCAGTCCGGCCTGTCCCTTTTGCCCCGTGACAACATTTCTTGGCCTCTTTCAAGCACGGAAGAAGAAGTAGCTCGGCTCTCCCTCTGCGCCCAGCACCTCTCTGACCCCGGCAGCAGGAGCGGCGGATTTCACGGAGCCATCTTGAGCCCCGCGCTGCCTTCCTCTGCCGGCAGCTCCGCCATGCTACCGTCCTCCTCCTCCCTTACCCGCGCCCTGGAAGCAGCGGGACCGCTTCCCTGCCCTGGCTGACATGGGTGCGCCACAGGCACCATCTGGCTACTCCTCTCACCCACTCCAGTGTTAGCATCTCGTTTCAACTTGGTACCGACATCTAATAGTGAAAGCCTGAAAACTTCCTGCTTCCGGGGCTCGCGCCGCCGCGCGCGAGGGCAGCCACTTTCTAACTGAGTGATGCTCGGGGTCGCCCGGGCCCCTCTGAGTCAGCTGGGGACCAGGCGCCTGGGCAGCCGGAGTTAAAACGAAAGCAGGGTGGTGTCTCCCGAGGGCTGATCCCGCGGGCTGCTTTCGGCTGCGCCTGCGACTCGGCTGCGAGACACGGCCCCCGCCGATGCTCTTCCAGGAGGGTTTGCCGCAGCGGAGGAGGGCTCGTTCCCCGCGGATCTCATCACAGAATAGCTAGCAGCGAGAGTCTGGTGTCCTCCCATCCCTCCTCGTCCCATGTGTGACACGCGGAGAAACGAAAGGACCTACGCGGCAGTTTTGAGAGAAGGAAAAGCCTAGAGCTAAGGCAGGCGACTGCTGGTGGCCTTACCCTGCTTCCATGCTGCTTTCCCTGGCCCAGGGCAGCGGCAGCTTCAGGAAGGAGCCAAGCCTCTCCCTTCAGCGGAGAAAGCACCTCTGCACCGCCCCGGCTGTGTGGTCATGATGGGTGACACCAGCTCTAACCACGTGGCTGCACTCGTTTTTGAAAGGAAAAAAATCTGAATATTTTAAGGGCGTTTGGAAGTTCCCTTTCTCTTTCAAAGCACGATCAGTGTTTGCAAAGCCAGGCCGGTATGTTCTCACGCTTGAGGTCTAAACTCCGTGGCACGAATCGAAGCCGGGGCTGTCGGCATTGTTAACACACCCTGCTGCCGCGACCATTGCACATCTTGGGAAAGCATCTCTGGCAAGAATGACAGCCTGGCAGCCGGGCATCTAAGATGATAAAGAATCACAAAAGCCTCTGCAAATAGTGCTCCCCGAGGTTGGCAGTGGTGCCAATGACAGTGTCATTTACTCTAAAGCGAGGTGCCATTCAGAGTCCCACTATGGAATGAAGGCGGAGGCATTCACATTCAGGGAAGTCGGGAAATCCCTCTGATGGTGAGGTCCAGCAGAAGGAAAAAACATCCCATCGGAAGCAGTGGAGGCCCTGTGGCACACCTTAATTAAAGGTGAACCACAAAGAGCCTTAGAGACTAATTCTATATTGCTGGAGAAGCATTGCTAGATGTCTTGGATGTAATTACCTTCCCAGTGCCTACAGGCTGCTATACTGGGAGGCGACTAACCTGGGGCTAAACACACCGGCAGCGGCAGAGCTGGAGATCGGACGCAGCCCAGGTTCAGCTTCTCTGCCGCTTCCAGCCCCCAGGTCCGTTTGGAGCCTATTTCGCCTCTGCCGTAACTGTGCCAGCTCCCTGGCGTCACCTGCTTCCCGGCACCAAAGGGAAGACCGGAGGTGCTACCCTGGCTTCTGCCAGAAAGAGTTCTACAGCCAAACTGCCACCAGGAGGATTTAACACCTCCGGAGACCCAAACCTGCTGCCTCTTTGCCCAGGGAAGGGTGTCCTCCACCCCTTCTGCCTCCAAGCAGCAGGGAGGCGATGGGGGATGCTCGGCGTGGCCGTCCGGGACGGCTGAGACGCGGGGCGGGCAGCCGGGGGAGCCTGCGGCGGGACGAACACCGGCTTTATCGCAGGCGTCTAGAGGAAGGAAGACTGAAACGGGCGAAGCAGGGGCCTTGGTGCGGGGCGCCCAGGCTGCGGCCGTGATGTGCCTGCTTCCACTCCGGAGAGCGGCTCTCCGCGTGCTTCCCCAAGCCAGCTCCACCGTTCGCTGGGTTGCTGCTTCCCTCTGTTGCAAGTCAGGGCATTGCAGGGAAACCGCACATGGAAGGAAGAAGGCCAGGAGTACGGAGACAAAGCCTGTGAAGAGGCAATCCACTACCTTCGCTTGGGCTGGGGCTCAGCTCAGCCCACTGCCTACGGGCTTAGCACCGAGGGGCTGCTGGCCCTGCGGGACCGGGCTGGGTCGCTCCGGGGCCGGTTCCCCGTCCGCGCACCTTCCCTGTGAATTGCCACCAAAGTGATTCCCAAAGGATAAGTATGGAAACACCCAGTGCCCTCAGTCTTTTCCCCGCTGCGGTGACTTCGGCTGTACCCGGAACGCCCAGTCAGCCCCAGCTGAGCTGAAGCAGCCATTTCTCCCCCAGCCCCAGCGACACACGGAGGATAAAAGCACGCACCGAGGTCCACTACAGCCCTCCCAAGACGGGAGAATAACTCTCTGGAGAAGCAGAGCAGATGAACCTGCATATATTCAGCTGTGCTCCAGTCAGCCCACGGTTTGTGCTTTGACCACAGAGCCTGCGTATATTCTTAGAATTATTATAAATTCAACTTCCGTCTTTCATCAATATACGGAAGGTAAAGGGCACGGCGGGTGTAACGAGGGGGCTGAAGCCTTGCTGAGAGTGATGCCTGGCCGCTGAGTTTCTGCAGCCTCTGGAAGGAGCATCTTTGATCTCACCATTAACTTTAAGCCTCGGTTTTAGGCACTGAGAAATGTCTGTTGCTATTTCACCTAGCAATACCGTGTTCGTCGCTCTCCTGCCACTCTAACGGCCCAGAATGAAGTGTGGCAGCATTTTGCAGCACACCTTAAAGGGAGATAAAAATGCACAAAACCAGTATAACAGGGCTATCCCTAGTTCCTAAAGACTCTTGGCCCATCCTGAGAGAGGAGGACTGCTGAGAGCCACTGCCAACTCCCACGTCGAACTGCTGTGCGTTGCTTGACGGTTTGTGAACTGGCCCCTGGACCTTCCCTCCTCCCTTCCTCTGCACAATGAGAACCATCAGGCTCATCCAGCCCGCAGCAAATAACTTAATGTTTGCAAAACACTGACAGATCCCAAGGTGCCAACGCTACCCCGTCCTATTGCTCATTTCTCCCAGATTATTAAAATCACACCTGCGAAACGAGGCCAAGAGTGAGCAAGCCTTCCTGCAGCACACCTGAATCTCGGGAGCCCTCCTTGGGGTCCAGCGCTTATTAAGAACCGTCTTTCCAAGGAGCAGGCAGGTTCGACAGAAATCCTCTCCAACGGATAGAGTCGCCGACAGGCAGCTCGTGATGGGGCAGGAGCCAGCCAACTCTCCCTCCCTCCCTGGCCGCCGAGCGCCAGCCCTGCCTCGGGACGCGGCGGCAGGCAGGCAGCCTCAGCATCCCGCCGGTACCCAGCCCCACCTCTGCTCTTCCCATTCGAGCCTTGGCTGGTTTTTCCTCCGCAAGTGCTTTAACTCCGGGTCTGAGGCACTTGGGAGCAAACTTTCCAAGACTCTTTGGTATTCTGTACCTAGCCCGCAGAGCAAAGCGGCCGCACATCATCTTCCAGCTGCATTGTCAGCACTCGAGAGAGGGTCGTGCTGAGTAACTCACACACGCGAATAGCAAGGGGTTTCCTTTTGTCGGTTTTTTCCTCCTACCTGCTCTGGCTCCCCAAGCGTTTCGAGTTCCCCCGGAGGTCTCCCGCAGACAGGAGCGGCCTGGGATTGAGGATCTATGTTATTTACTGCACTACAATCAAGTAGCGTCCCGGTCGCCTAGGCAATGACATTGGAGCTGTTGAAAGCTATGTGAAAAGTGAGGCAAAGGCTTGTGCGCTCCTTCCTGGAATAGGAGGCAGTTGCAAGGGGGTGGGGAATGCTCAGCCAAGCGTG
This sequence comes from Anhinga rufa, assembly GCA_013400875.1. NCBI lineage: Eukaryota > Metazoa > Chordata > Aves > Suliformes > Anhingidae > Anhinga > Anhinga rufa. The sequence goes on from VZTV01035878.1 coordinate 55,592, forward strand.
CTGGGGAATTAAGCTGGTCACCAGCGCCAAAGCAACTCTGGGGCAAGCTGGCTCTGGGGGCTCCTCCGGCAGCGGCAGCCCCCCGGCAGCACTGCGCCCGAGGCGGCTGCTGGGCTTTAATTGCGGTGGAGAGGGGAAGGAGTGTAAACCGCTGCTCCGGAGGAGGCTCTTCCCCGCACCAGACTGATGGCTAAGTTGGTTTTGCGCTCGCCTTGGTCCAAACGACCAGCTCATCCCCCCTCGGGTCGTCAGAGGACCGGGGCCCCGCGTTTCGCCGCGCTGCGTCCCGCCGTGGGAAAAACGGCTTGCCAAGACGCACACGGAGTGGCAGGGGATAAAGATTGACTATTTCTGCCCAAAAACCGTCTGCCGCGAGGCTCTGATTATCTGCGTTGTGCGGACTCACTGACGCACCGCCTCACTGACGCCCGTTTATCGGAAGCTACCGTCCGGCTGGCCCCTTGCCCTCTAGCCCGCGCTCGGTGACCCGGGGCGTCGCTCGGCGAGCGGTGTTCGTCGCTGTTAAATCCGCGCCGGTGCGTTTGAGTCAGCCGCCTCCATTCGGGGACCAGCAGGCACCGCTCTGCCCCGCGGGCACCCGCTCTCGGGGCAGATGGCGGCTGCGGGGCAGCTGGCGCGTGCCGTGCCGTCCCGTCCCCTCGCCACGGCCAGGGCCGGAAAACGGACGCCGTCACCAGCCCCTAAACGCGGCGGCGGCGCCGCCACCAGTTTTGGGGGGCCTAAACGCCTAATCCGTAGTGAAAACAAGACTCGAATGCTTGCTCTGATCCCGAGGTTTATTTTTTCGGTGGCGGCGACTGCGTTCCCCAAACAAGGAGCGGGGCGGGGGGGGGGTCCCGCTCGGAGCGCTGCTGCCTGCGAGGGGCTCGCTCTGCACCCCCAAGCGCTGGGGTTAGGGGCTGGCAGGGCCAAACCCCCCCACCCCGAGCTGGGCGCCCCGCCAGCAGGGAAGGGGCACGGAGGGGCACGGAGGCCTCCTCAGCGCCTGTGCGCGTTGCCCGGAGGGCCGGCCCGTTTTTAGGGCACGGGGGTCCCCGGCACGCTCCTCCGTCCCCCCCGTTGGCGCAGAAAAACCACGCACCCAGCCTGCAGCCGGGGCAGGGGCTGCTTCCCAAGGGGTTGTGTCCCGGGGGGGCTTATCCGGGCTTCTCCCCCTCAGCTGGCGGCCCCGGGGGCTTTCTCCCCCCAAACTTTATTTGTTTGTTTGTTTATTTGTTTGTTTATTTATCTATTATTTACTTATTCGCTCTAACCCAATTAGCATCCTCTTTGCGGGTGCGTTTCTCTTGCCACCTGCCGTCCCGCTCTCCCGGCGCGGGGACCTTCCCGGCCGTCCCGCCCGTTGGCAGTAATTAGCCGGGAGGGCTTAATGAGCCCGGGAGCTTAATGAGCCCGGGAGCTTAATGAGCCCGGGCGCGGGCGCGGGACGCTGCCCGCCGTGGGGGGCTGCGGGGGCCGCCGGGGAGGCCGAGCGTGGCGGGAGGAAGGCGGGGCCCGGCGCCTGACCGCACCGCGCCTCGTTAAACGGCTCATTTGCATAATAATTACTCTCATCAGGCGGCTTCCCGCCCGCTTCCCGCCGCCCTCAGCCACAGCGCCCAGGGACTACAACTCCCGGCGTGCCGCGGGGCGGCACCACCCCTCCGCTCTGATTGGCCGCGCG